>CM070832.1:25831580-25889808 GCA_036326025.1 Chrosomus eos
TGATTCTGGCACAGTCTCAGGAGGAGTTACTGTCTCATCGTACAGTTCTCCTCGACCATCTGAAAGCTTTGGGCCTCTCTGTCAACTGGACAAAGAGCGTACTACAACCCAGTCAGACTATCTCCTTCTTGGGTATAGAGCTGGACTCGGTCACGATGACGGCGCGTCTATCGACGCAGCGCACGCACCGTGTGCAGCGCCTCGCCGCATCTTTTCAGATGAACAGACTCACGCCTTTGAAAACTTTTCAGAGAGCGTTGGGTTGTATGGCCTCAGCCTCTGCGGTGCTCCAGCTGGGGTTACTGCGCATGCGCCCGCTTCAGCTCTGGTTGAAGAGCCGTGTGTCTCACCGAGCGTGGACCTCGGGCCACCAGCTGATAAGGGTAACGCAGACCTGTATTACAGCTCTGCAGCCATGGTTAGTGGCAGAATGGTTTCAGCGCGGCGTCTCCATGGGGACTGTTTCATGCCGAAAAGTCATCTCGACAGACGCCTCCAACACGGGGTGGGGGGCGGTCTGCGAGGGCTCACCGGCCTTCGGCCCTTGGTCAGCTCAAGAGAGCCTCCTACACATAAACTGTTTGGAGATGTTGGCGGTCGAGAACGCGCTCAGGCGGTTTCTCCCGCGCATTCAGGGCCATCATGTGCTGATCCGTTCGGACAATATGTCCGTGGTCTCCTATCTAAACCGTCAGGGCGGAGTCAGATCCAGGAATCTTTTCCGGCTGACAGAGCGCATTCTAGTTTGGTCTCAGTGTCACCTGCTCTCGCTCAGAGCGACGCACGTGCCGGGACAGCTGAACGACGGTCCAGACAGCCTGTCCAGGAACCCCATTCCCCCCGGGGAATGGTCCCTGCATCCTCTTACAGTCCAGAAACTGTGGCGTCTATTCGGCAGAGCAGAGGTGGACCTCTTTGCCTCGGCGGAGAACACCCACTGCCCAATATTTTTCTCAAGGAGCGAGGACGCGCTAGCCCAAACCTGGCCCAGCCGCCCGCTTTATGCCTTCCCTCCGGTCTCTCTGTTACCACAGGTGCTTCAGAGAATCAGAGAAGCGCAGCACTCGGTGCTCCTCATAGCCCCGCACTGGGAGGGTCAGACTTGGTTTCCGGAGCTCACGCAGCTGTCTCAGACAGCGCCGTGGCCCATTCCAGTCAGAGCAGATCTCCTCTCCCAAGCTCGCGGCTCGATCTGGCATCCCCACCCAGAGCGCTGGGCGCTTCACGCGTGGGTGATCAACAACTACCCGTTGCTTTGCCAGAGGGAGTGATTAACACGATCATACAGGCTAGAGCGGCTTCTACCAGAAGGCTCTATGCGTCAAAATGGTCTGTGTTCTCGAAGTGGTGCACAGATAGGGGTCTGGACCCGCGGTTATGCGAGATTCCCTCCTTACTAAATTTTCTCCAAGAGATGCTGGACAAGGGCAGATCCCCGTCCACTCTTAAGGTATATGTGGCAGCCGTCGCGGCGTTTGCTGAACCCCGACGCGGCCAGTCACTGGGCAAAGACGGGCTGGTAGTCCGCTTCCTCAGGGGAGCTAGAAGGATGAATCCCCCGCGCCCCCCTTCGGTGCCGATTTGGGACCTTTCCATAGTTCTTGATGCTATGAAAGCTCCCCCATTCGAACCGTTAAGCACCGTGGACCTAAAGTACCTGTCGCTAAAGACCGTTTTTTTACTCGCGCTCGCGTCAGTAAAACGGGTGGGAGACCTGCACGCGCTGTCGACCAGCGCGTCCTGTCTTGAGTTTGGACCTAATGACTCATTAGTCGTTCTCAAACCTAGGCATGGCTATGTTCCCAAGGCGATTGGCACCCCGTTCAGAGCACAAGTTATATCCATATCGGCGCTGCCTGCTTCCGATAGCGAATCAGATTCTAATCTCCTATGCCCGGTCAGGGCTCTGAGATTATATGTCACTCGCACAGCTCCGATCAGGCGATCCGAGCAGCTTTTTGTTTCGTTCGGCGGGCGCACCAGGGGGTTGGCCGCCTCGAAACAGTCCCTATCCAGATGGATTGTTGATGCCATTGCAGCAGCATACGCATCGAAAGACCTGCCATGCCCTTTGGGCATCAGGGCTCATTCCACTAGAGGCATGGCCTCATCGTGGGCATGGTCCAGTGGGATTTCCATTCACGACATTTGCGTGGCAGCGGGATGGGCTTCCCCCTCCACCTTTGTCAGATTTTACAATCTGGAAGTACCCGCTTTGCAGGCTAAACTACTAGCAGTCTAGTATGTTTCAGCTCTTCTGGTTGAGCTGCACTATAGGGGGTTAATTCACACAGACCGAGTTTGCTCTGTCCCTCTCTTTTATGTGCTTATGTACTACACAATCACCGGCCCGCTCCGCTGGCCGTTTGTCACTGATACATATATTCATTCCCACTTTCGGTGTTCCCCGGGATGCCCCGCGGGACTAATAGTGGATGCTTAGCACGCACGGCGTTGACCATGGGTTCCCGTAGCGTAAGCTAGCTTACGCAATACGAGAGAACCTCTCGTAAGAGAACGAATCGGTTACCTAACGTAACCTCGGTTCTCTCTAGATGAGGGAACGAGTATTGCGTTCCTGGCCGTGCTTGTGCTACTGGCGATGTTCGCTTCAGAATTGAAAAAAACAGATTTATTCAGCCTATTCAGGGTATTTATAGCCTCGTCCACGCCCGCTTCGGGGGCGGTGACGTAATGAGAGCGAGTCAGACTCTCATTGGTCGCGGGTTCATCCGCGCTCCCTCATAGGCTTAAGCAGTTCTCCGTGAGCGAACCAATGAGCGGCTAGCTAGCCTTCTCATGGTCTGCTGCAGCTGAACTGCGTTGACAATGGATACAAAATTATAGGATAATTTTTGGCTTCAATTTCTCAGAAAGATGGAATCTTTCCCGTAGCGTAAGCTAGCTTACGCAATACTCGTTCCCTCATCTAGAGAGAACCGAGGTTACGTTAGGTAACGTACTCGGTTACTAACGTAACCTCGGTTCTCTCTAGAGAGGGAACGAGTACTGCGTAATATCTTACGCTATGGGGAAAACTCTTTTCCACGAGATATTGAAGCCAAAAATTATCCTTAATTTTTTACTAATGTAAAACGCTTTGCAGCAGCAAGCAGACCTAGGCGAGACAGCTCGCGCGCCTATTGGCTGCTCTGCGGCAATAGCAGCAGCCTATCGAGAGAGGCTCTGCGTGACGTCACGACGAATGGGGGCCCTTCGCGCCCATATCGTCACGTCCCGCCAGAAAGGGCGTGGTCTCGCCCTATATCTAGGCTCGATAGCTGCTCTTACGTCGGTTTTCATCGCCGAAGCGAACCAGAGCGTATTCTAAGCACGGCAAGATACGCAGTACTCGTTCCCTCTCTAGAGAGAACCGAGGTTACGTTAGTAACCGAGTACGTTCTCTTACGAGAGTATCTCTCGTACTGCGTAATATCTTACGCTATGGGGAACACAATGCAACACGCCGTGCTGGTAGGGATCCAACACCAAAGACCCAGGGGCCGAAGCCCGGGGCGCATACAGTGCATAATCACCATAAACTCACAGAGAGTGAGGGAAGAGAGGCTAGAAGCATCATTCCCTGTAAATAGCCTCCGAAAGGGGCCAATCATATGACAATAACCAAACCGTCAGGGTGAACATTCAGCCTGAACTGGGTGGCCACAAGTGTGTCAATTTTTAAATGAGCTGCTGTACCGGTCAGTGAGCGATACGCAGGCCAAACTCAGTATCCGAGCCGCACAGCGGGCAGATAGCACTGAATTCTATACCGCCAAAAGCTTAGCTTGTAAGGCGGGGACCTCCAGATTATAGTATTTTATAAATGTAGACGGCGAGGCCCAGCCCGCGGCCATACAAATATCTTGCAGGGTAACCCCGCCAGACCATGCCCACGAGGAGGCCATGCCTCTCGTGGAGTGCGCTCTAACACCCAAAGGGCACTGAAGGCCCTTAGAAGTGTAAGCCAGCGCTATGGCACCAACTATCCATCTGGATAAGCTCTGTTTCGACGCGGCAAGTCCCTTAGTACGGCCGCCAAACGAAACAAAAAGCTGCTCAGTCTGTCTGAAACCAGACGAGCGGGACACATAAGCCCTTAGTGCCCTGACAGGGCAAAGGAGACTCGCGTCCTTCTCCTCATTGAGAACCGGAAGGTAAACAGGGAAATCACCTGGGCCCTGAAAGGTGTGTTAAGGGATTTCGGCACGTAACCGTGCTTTGGTTTGAGTATGACCTTAGAGTCGTTAGGTCCAAACTCCATGCATGACGCGCTTACTGAGAGCGCTTGCAAGTCCCCTACGCGCTTCACTGAAGCGAGAGCCATAAGAAACGCTGTCTTGAAAGACAAGTGTTTCATGTCTGACGACTGGATTGGCTCGAATGGGGCGCCTTTCATGGCCTCCAAGACCGTGGAAAGGTCCCATGTCGGGACTGAAGGGGGCCTGGGAGGGTTTAGCCTCCGAGCTCCTCTAAGGAAACGCACGACTAAGTCGCTCTTTCCTAGTGACTGGCCAGACACCGGTTTTGCAAACGTTGCTATGGCCGCCACGTATACTTTGAGCGTGGAAGGGGACCTGCCCTTATCCAGTAGCTCCTGAAGGAAGGAAAGCACTTCCGTAACCCCGCAGTCTACAGGTGAAAAGCCCTGCGCTTGACACCAAGCAGAGAACACAGACCACTTCGAGGAGTAGAGCCGTCTGGTAGACGGGGCTCTAGCCTGCGCGATCGTGTTTAGCACTCCCTCTGGGAGGTCAGCGGGTACCCGTTGATGGCCCATGCGTGCAGGGACCACAGATCCGGGCGAGGATGCCAAATCGAGCCTTCCGCCTGAGAGAGGAGGTCTCTCCTCAGCGGTAACGGCCATGGAGCAGCGCTGGTCAGCTGCATCAGGACAGGGAACCACGACTGGTTTGTCCAGAGCGGAGCTATGAGTAGCACTGGGCATCCCTCCCTCCTGATTCGCTCCAACACCTGAGGCAGGAGTGAGACAGGGGGAAAAGCATAAAGGGGGCGGCGGGGCCAGACATGGGCCAGCGCGTCCCGGCTTTTCGAGAAGAATCTCGGGCAGTGAGCGTTTTCTTGGGACGCGAACAGGTCCACCTGCGCTCTGCCAAACGTTTCCCACAGCAGCTGGATCGTCTGCGGGTGCAGAGACCATTCTCCTGCTGGAACGTTGTTTCTGGACAGCCTGTCTGGTCCCACATTTAGGTGACCAGGCACATGCGCCGCTCTCAGCGAGAGCAGGTTGTGCTGAGCCCAGACCAGGAGGCGTTCCGTCAGCCTGTAAAGGTTTCGGGACCTGACGCCGCCCTGGCGATTTATGTATGCCACCACTGACATGTTGTCCGACCGGACCAATACGTGGTGGCCTGTTATCTGGGGACAGAAGCGCCTTAGCGCTTTGTCGACTGCTATCAATTCCAAGCAGTTTATGTGTAGGAGCTTCTCCCGCACTGACCACAGGCCAGCCAGCGGTCTGCCCTCGAGCAGCGCTCCCCACCCCGAAGTGGAGGCGTCCGTAGACACCACCTTCACACTTGAGGGGATCCCCAGACTCACGCCCGACTGATACCAGTCGGTCGCTTTCCATGGTTTCAGAGCCGAAATGCACTGATGGTCGACCCTGAGGCGAAACAGACCTGCGGTCCATGCCCTGGGGGGAACTCGTGCTTTTAGCCATAGCTGCAGTGGGCGCATGCGGAGCAGGCCCAACTGGAGTACAGAGGCTGCTGAGGCCATGAGACCCAGCATTTTCTGAAACCTTCTGAGCGGGACTATAGAGCCGTGGCGGAAGGATTTCGCGACGTGCTGGATGTTCAATCCGCGCTCTGGTGACAGGCGTGCCGTCATGGATAGCGAGTCTAACACTGTTCCCAGAAAGGAAATCCTCCGACTGGGGAGCAGTGAGCTTTTCGCCCAATTGACTGTAAGGCCCAGCTCCTCGAGGTGCTCGAGTAATGCGGCCCTGTGTTCTAAGAGCTCCGTTCGTGAACGGGCTAGAATCAGCCAATCGTCCAAGTAATTCAAAACTCGCATGCCCCGAAGTCTCAGGGGAGCGAGGGCCGCGTCCATGCACTTCGTGAACGTACGGGGTGCTAGGGACAGGCCGAATGGCAGGACTGTGTATTGATATGCCTGGCCCTCGAAGGCGAATCTCAAGAATCGCCTGTGATGGGACGCTATTTGTATTTGGAAATACGCGTCTTTCAGATCTATTGACATGAACCAGTCTCCTTGGCGCACCTGCGCGAGGATTTTCCTGGTCGTAAGCATCCTGAACTGGCGTTTCACGAGCGCTCTGTTCAGCAGCCTCAGATCTAGAATGGGTCTGAGCCCACCATCTTTCTTCGGTACCAGAAAATATCTGCTGTATAAGCCCCCTTCGCTCTGAGCCTGAGATAAAGGTTCTATAGCCCCCTTTCTCAGTAGTTTCGCTATCTCGGCTCGAAGTAGATGAGATACTTCGCTTTTCACCGTAGTTTCGACGCGCGCCGCGTAGCGGCGAGGGCGTCGAGCGAATTGTAGCGAATAGCCTCTCTTTATAGTGTTCATCACCCACTCTGATACCCCGGGAAGCCTTGACCACGCATCCGCGTGAATAGCTAGGGGCAGAATGAAATCTGGGCTCTGGCCGCGGGAAAGCGGCGGCACAAGAGCCCGCGTGTGCTGGGAACACAGCGCCGTGTTTACGGCGTTCGAGGCGGGGGGCGCGCTGATCACAGCGGGCAGCCTGGCCGCGCTCATCTCCTCTGAGGCGGGTAGCGCCGAGAGAGAGAGCGGGGCGAATCCCGTGGGATTCGGCGTGTCTGTGAGGAAATGTGGGCGCGGGACCACGGGCACATTTGCTACACTGAAAACACTGTCGTTTAGGGCCGACTGAATGTGTGTTGGTTTCGTTTTTACAGAAACCGAGGGACACGCAGCGTGTAGTGTAAGCGGGCATGGGGATATGGGCGCGTTCACTACAGTGTTTGCACAATCGACCGGAGTCGATTTTATTTGTGCGAGCCCTGCACCGTGGCGGGCTGTGTCTGGGTGTGGGAATGGGCACTGGGGCGTGGGCATTCTTACAACACTCATAACACCATCGGCCGAGGCCGGAACACCAGAAAATACACTCTTTATTGGATTTATCTGGGTAGCCGTAAAAACAGCTTTTGTGTGCAGGCAAGCGGGCTGAGACACCGGCTGCTTCACTGCAAAATACACTGGTACAGTCACAACGCATGGGGCTGAACGAGCGAGAAGTTTTGGTGGAAATCCGGCCGCAGCGGGATCTGAACACCGTCGTTTTCCTAGAGCGGCTAGGAAGACTTTGGGGCCTCGGGCTTGATCTCAATCCTCGGCCGGGGCCCGCGGTGAGGGGGGCGGCGTCCGGCGGAGCGAGACCGCGGTCTCTGATCCCGGGCCTGGCGGCGCTGTGAGGCGGCGGCGGCGGAGGGCGGTGCAGGCTGGGGCTGAGAGCTGCGAGCAGGCGGCTTGGTGCGGCCTGTAGCGGAGCTCGAGCGCTTCGGCAGGAAGTGCTTCATAGCCTGAGAAGTCTTCTGCACCTCAACAAACCTGTCCGCGAAGTCCTTGACGGCCGTTCCGAACAGGCCCTCCGGGGAAATGGGCGCGTCGAGGAACACAGAGCGCTCGGCTTCCGTCATCTCGGACAGCGTCAACCATAAGTGTCTCTCGGCGACGGCGAGAGAGGCCATGTTCCGCCCCATGGCTTGCGCAGCGGCTTTAGAAGCGCGTAGAGCGAGGTCCGTAGCGCTCCTCAGGTCCGCCACGCAGATAGCACCGGGTCCCTCCTCGTCCAGCTTGAGAAGGAGGTCTGCCTGGTAGATCTGCAGAATAGACATCGTGTGCAGCGCTGAGACTGCTTGCCCGGCGGCGGTGTAAGCGCGTCCGTGCAGCGATGATGTCACTCGGCAGGCTTTGGACGGGAGCGTCGTCTGAACCCGCCGTCCCGCAGAGGGCGGGCAGAGATGCGACGCGACAGCCGTCTCCACCGGAGGAATGGCGAGGTAGCCTCTACTTCCCGCACCGTCGACAGCGGAGAATGCCGCGGAGGTAGAGGTACGCATCCTGGCGGAAAAGGGGGCCTTCCACGACTTTGCAACCTCCTCGTGAAGTTCCGGGAGGAAGGGCGCGGGCCTAGATTTTGACGGAGCCTCGTCTTTGCCGAGAAAGCGCCCGTCTAATCTGTTGCGCGGCGGCAGCGTGGGTGCCTCCCAATCGAGGCCGATGCTTTCTACGGCCTTGGTGAGCAGACGCATCAGCTCAGACTCAATGCCGGCTCTCTTCCCAGAGGGTTGGCGGGGAGCGTTAGCGGAGGGGAGGTCCACAGAGCTCGCCCAATCCTCGCTATCCGAAGCCAAGAGAGAACACGCCTCGGTGTTGTCGTCCAACTCGATGGCGGACGCGGCGGCGGACGGCGGCCGCTGTCCGTCGGTGAGCGACTCGAGCGAAGCCGGCGAAGCTGGCGGGCGAACCGGCGAGCTTTGGCGGGCTGGAGATAGCTCGGGAGCGCGCTGGGCGCGGCGCTTCTTGCGACGCGGCGTCACGGCAGGCTGGGATACGGGCTCGGAGAACGAAGCCAGGCGAGTCCGCAGAGTCACCATAGGCAAACGTTCGCAGTGATGGCATCCGCCGTCAGCGAGCGCGATGGCCGCGTGATCCTCACCCAGGCAGGACACGCAGATGACATGTCGGTCCTCGTCGCTGAGTGGGGCTCGGCAAGAACCGCAGGAAGGCATCTTTAAAAAGACGCCGCTCTTTTAGAGGGGGTGGGAAAAAAGCAGATATGCAAACACACACACACACTCTATGCAGAGGAAAGGATATAACGCCGGAAAGCACAGCAGGTACGGCGGCTGAAGGCGGCGAGGCCAGCGACTCCAGACTCAATGGCACGTCCCGCTGAAGGCTACAGGTCGACGGCGCGGCTTCTCACTCTGGATCCAGCGATGCGTGAGGCTTCGCTGAAGAGATGAAAATCGACGTAAGAGCAGCTATCGAGCCTAGATATAGGGCGAGACCACGCCCTTTCTGGCGGGACGTGACGATATGGGCGCGAAGGGCCCCCATTCGTCGTGACGTCACGCAGAGCCTCTCTCGATAGGCTGCTGCTATTGCCGCAGAGCAGCCAATAGGCGCGCGAGCTGTCTCGCCTAGGTCTGCTTGCTGCTGCAAAGCGTTTTACATTAGTAAAAAATTAAGGATAATTTTTGGCTTCAATATCTCGTGGAAAAGAGTTTTCCCCATAGCGTAAGATATTACGCAGTACGAGAGATACTCTCGTAAGAGAACCGATTCGTTTCACTATACAAATAAAAAATGGATATTGTAGATAAACCATGATAACCACAAATGAACCATAATTTTTGCTAAGAAAAATTCTAACTATAGTATTTATTCGTTTATACAAATGTTCAATACGCCTATAATAAAACCATGGTTAATTCTCTCTCTCTCTCTCTCTCTCTCTCTCTCTCACACTCACACTCACACTCACACTCACGTTTGTTATGCTTCAGTCTTCCATCATCTCGCTTTCTATTGGATATTGTTTCGTTTCACGTGATAATCTCCAGAGCGTGCGTGCGTTTGTCCTCCCCCCACACATCAGGATTTCTGATCGTAAATATTCAACATGTTGGATATTTACGATTCGCGATCGGGGCGCCTCCGACGTTCTTCCGAGCAGGTTCGGACACTCTTAACACACCTCACACCACAGGAATATCTGATAAGATAATCTTTAAAACCATCAAGATAATCGGGACATAGCTAGGATTGTCTTAAGGGGGGAAATCGGCCCAAAATCAGCCCGATTATCTTTAGGTGTGTACCCAGCATTACTGGCAGCGTGTTTCGGTACCCAACCCTACTGATATTACATAATTATACTAACCTACACTACTATCTGTTTTTTACCTTTGTAATACATTGACAACCACCAAAAACAGTTGGTGATAAAGTCACATGATGAATCAAAACTCATAACAAGAAGCTTTTCAACAAGCTGAGTTTTAGGTTTATGGTTGCAGCAACGAGGAAACAGGATTTCGGTGCAGCAGACTTTAACAATAAACTTAAAGAAACGATGGGGAGACTAGGAACCAGGACAGAACAATCAGCTTAACATCAACAACAACAGACACTGAACAGGACAAAACACATGGCAGGACCAACGTGAAGAAACTCAGGCTCGGCAGGACCGACGTGAAGAAACTCTGAAAGGGCGGCAGCCATCTAAAGCCTGGTTCACACGGCAGGATAATTAGGCCGATTTTAGCCCCGATTTTCCCCTTCCGACATCTTAAGGATGCTCCGATTATCGTTAAATAATCTGATCAGATATTCCTGCCGTGTGTGGTGTGTTAAGACTGCTCTCGTCTGCTCGGAAGGACGTCTGGACCGCTCCGATCTCAAATCGGGGATATCCAACATGTTGGATTGTTTTGGCCCGATTTCTCCTCGTGTGTGGTGTCCCCCGAGGACGAACGAGCATGCAGCCTGTGGACTGTGGCGTGTAGCCAATCAGAAAGCGAGGTGACGAGGCGCAGAGGAAGACAAACAAACAAAATCAAAACAGCCGGCGGCATGGCACACCAGAGAGTCCGGTGGATGTTTTCTCTAATAGTTTAAACTATCGCCACTGCATCCTTTTGTCCGCCATAATAGTTTACTCTGAAGTCATGTTTGATCTCGAGGGATTTCGCGAGATTTTCCGTCTGACCTGGGAATGCTCGGGAGTCAAATCGGTTCGTGTGTGATGTGTTGATTTTGCCGTGTGGCTGCGCACCACACACTGTACGACCAAAACGGTTAGACCAGTGATTTTTTTAATCGCCGTATGTGGGGTCTCTCAGGTTTGGAAAATCGTCCGACAATTTTAAAATCGTCCCATGTGAACCAGGCTTTAGCTGAGGGCTCATGGGTTGAAGCAGGAACATGGAATGAGGCTATAAATAGGCAAACATACTCTCTCCATGAGTAGTTATCCATTTCTGGAAGGTCCAAAAATAGATCACCCTGTGCTCCAACCCAATATATGGTCTTGAGGCTGGTATTGTCCAGATTTGAAAATTCCGCCAACTTACAGAATAATCCCTGAAAGTTAGACCTCGGTGGTGGAGATTGATGAAGGCTGCTGCTAAATCCATATCCAGTTAAGGTCTGTCGTTCTGCTAGGTTTCTGGTTGCAGCAACGAGGAAACAGGATTTCTGTGCAGCAGACTTTATTAACAATAAACTTAAGGAAACTCTGAGAAGTCTCGGAACCAGGACAGAACAACCAGCTTAACATCAACAATGACAGACACTGAACAGGACAAAACACAGAGCTTAAATACACAGAGCAGATGAGGGAAACGAGACACAGCTGGGACAAATTAACTCCATGACAGAAACCATAGTAACACACATGCTTGGGATGAACTAATGAAGGAGGAGTGGCTAGAAACTGAACACAGAGAAAGTCTAAACACAAACAGGAACGTGACACTGAGAAGGTAAATACTCATATAAGATGCACACAGTGTCATTCAAATACTAAACACCATCATGGCAACACACATGACATTAAAAAACTACATTGAACATTCATTTAACAACACTGGGTGCATCAAATGTGAAGTGTCATGCAGGGGATTCTTGGATGTCAATTTACAGTTTTTCACTGTAAATTATATAATGACTTGTTCTTTTTCACTACCAAACACAGTAAATTTAATTAAGATTTAACCTAGATGGAGAATGTAACCTTAACGAAATGTAGCGTCCAGTTCTTGTTAATTTTGATCCGAATCCAAATTCCAATTCAACATCCAGTAGGTATGGCCAATTCAATTCAAATTCACACCCATGAAAAAAAAGCCAATTCTTCGATTCAGAATTTTGCACATCCCTGCAAAATTAAACAAACAAAACAACAAAAACAGCAGAAAGTAAGAGCTATGCTCTGAAAATTGATGGAAACAAACTACAGACAGTCACCGAAGTCCTACCCAGTATATTTTCTCCCATCTTCATATAGTCTCACTATAAGGTTCAAAGACTTCAGGCACATGTCCTTCTACCATATGTCTCAGTGGTTCAGTTATGTTATAGCAATGTTGATGCTTTATGTAAGTGCTTTGAGATCCAGATGCTGGTGTAATTTCATGGAAAGGGATTTATCCTACAGTACATGAAGTCTGAGATCACAGCGAGGTACAAAAACTGATTTGTGTGCTAACACAAGCTAATTAGCGTCCTCTTGTTTTTACCAAAATGGGCTCAATTGCAAATGTTAAGTGGAGTTAATTCTGGTCAAAAACCACTTACTGAAAAAACAAAGAGGCTTCGGCTAAGAGTGCACGTGGTACACCGAGAGTTCAGTTTTACACTGGAGTTAACTCAAATATTCAATTGTTGCCAAAAAAGCCATTTTGTTGTTGGGGAAAGGACAGACAAACCCTAATAATCCAATGAACTCCCAGAATAAGAGTTACAAGCAAGATGTTTTTGTCATGACAAAGTATTTTATTAAAGTAAGACTAACAATTATGAGCAAATTTAAATTGATCAGTTATACTGATTCTTTTAATAAATATTTGATTACATCTTTCTAAAAATAGACTTTATTCAGCTATGTGAATTAACAAATGAACAGCCATTCTTAAATATCTGGTCCTTTAGCATAGTGTCATGCTTTCTGTCCTCAGGGTATAATAGACCACTGCTTGATCATTATATCCGAATGTAGCAGGACCTTAGGAGGAGACAGCTATCTCTACATGTGCAAGACTACGCCACCCTGTTTAACCAGGGAAATATGTATACTGGTGAGTTTAATCACCTACATAGGGACACGCAAGAGCGTGATTTTCCAAAAAGAGGGCCTGAGACGTGGATACGAAAAATACAAAAGCTTTATTTTAGTCGTCACAACAATCTTAAAAAAAACATTAAAAAACAGGATCACATTTAACATTCACAATTCTCAAGAGACCAAAAAGGAGACAGAGGCTTGACAATGGCAGATACACTATTTGAGTGAGCACAAGGCTCCTACAGTCACTCTTACCACCCTGTGGACAGGTATCAACACACGCACTCCAATAAATTCAAGCATGAACGCCCAGCACTCCGTGACAAAACCCTCCACCACCGCACATGAGGGCCTACTAGCGGCCTGCCTTGAAGACTCGGCTCCTGAAACAAAACAAAAAATATCACACTGGTATCATTCACAAACAAACCAAATAAAGCAAATCAACATTCACAAAAGAATACACTGAGAAAATAAGTAATATACCAAAAGTAAATAAAGCAAATCACAACAAACTGAAAGACTAGTTAAAGAAAAAAAAAGAAGCGCGGTGACCACAAGGCCATATGCTGGAGAGCAGCCGTCACCCGACACCTAGCTCGACCCCGCACGCGTTGACGAGAAAGTTTGTCACGAGAGAGAATCCGGATACACAAAACAGCAGCATCAAACAGCGTTGCCCCACAGGCCTCGCAGAACAGTCTATTTCTCCTTTATTTCAAAACCAGGCGCACGTCCACATCACAGAAGGAAATCGTACCATCATGTACAAAGCACGGGAATGCGAGAGAGGCACGTGAAGGGGAAGTGACAGCCACCAACAGCTCACAGCAGCGAACTGTCCTCACAACTACAAACCAATAATTATTTAAAAAAGAAAAAGATTCCACATCTGGCACTAACTATTCAGCCATACCACATATACCTTCAAGCGGAAATGGATGAGGAACCAGGAGGGGCGGTGCCCGGGCAATGACGCACCACGCAGAAGACACCCACACGTAAACAGTGACTCGAAACCCCTTTTTTATATGGTACCGCATCGTTATGATTGAACTCACGCCATTAGGTTAATTGCACACAGCAGTACGTCCCGCTACACCAGCAAGCAATTTTGCATTTAAAATACATATAATAGCGGTCCAAATACAGCCCTGACATCTAGGATAAACCAAGACAAAATTAGTGCTGTCAATTAAAATTAAATAAACGTATAAACATAGCCCAAGTATAAATTAGTCATCAATTATATAACATGTCAAAGAAATGAAACCAAACACCTTGTAATCACTGTTTACTTTGCTTACATGATGGAATATCATACATCTTACAAGTTATTTGGCAAAAACGACATGTAACCAAATTCAAGGTTATTTTAGCTAGAAGTGGGTTACTCATAGCCGGACTATATCAGGTCTATTGTTAACCTAGATGGTGAGATGATGGCTATTGCTTGCTAGGATACTATGTACAAGTTTTTCTACACTTTTTCAAGGAAATGCGGTCAATTCCCATGCAGGGAACATACAGATAGATCAAATATATTGCGTGAATGCACTGAGAGTGAATGTGTAAATATAAATGTGTAAACAGCACAGCCACTAACCCATCAATTAAAGCCCATATCATTGAAAGTGGTCCAGACAGAATATGGTTGCATAAACAAATACAGCAGGGATAATGAAGACAATAACTCAACTATGATTCCTCCACAGTGCCAGAAATGCAGTCTAAACAGTTATTTTTAGCTTATGTCATATACAGCAGTAAAAAAAAAAGTTACAGAGTCTCAGTAACAAGCCCTACCAAATGTCTAATAATAAATGCAGTTTCATCTAGTCATCCAAAACAATGCCGCACTCTTAAAGAGATTTTCTAAAGAGAGAGGTTTGGTACAAGCTCAGTTCATTCAATCACCATTTGTAGCATGCTGTAACATTGCCAATTAACTTCCATTTTCCCCTCCTTTTCTTTAAAGGTACTATGTAACTTTGTTTTCTTTGTTGTTGTTGTTCATTATTAACAAAATTCAAATAATGAGTCAATACATTATTAATCCCTTTCATGTGTTTTTTCTTACCCTGATTCACTATGGTAAGCCTATTATAAGTGTTGGAAAATACTGCTTATTTACAGTGCTAGCCCAGTAAAGGACTAACATTGTTGGATTTTGCAGCCCAATTCTGCACACTTGTTCAACGGACAGCTTTAGATGACGGGACACTAAAATCGTCATTCTGGATTGGGGCAAATTACCATTAACCGGTAGATCTACCAGACATGACATGGAACATGGAGGGACGCCATCCTCCGCTGTCTGGAATGTGTGTCCCCCCAATCCACACCAGCACCTGCATCAGCAACCCCAGAGTCCAGCCCACATCCACCCTGCGACAAGAAGCGGCAGCCAGGGTCCCCAACAGACGATGAAGCTGCCAACGCAAAGAGAGAAGGACATGAACACCATCGCACCCGTGCCTGAACCTGTTTTGTCTTACCTGACCTGACCTGACAACCGGCCAACAAGCCGTAACACAGGAAATATTAGTGGAGTTTGAGGGAATAGAGGAGTTCCCTGCGAGTGAGTGCATACTGGACTTGGAGATACAGTAGATACGTTCATCGTGACAGCTTGTTATGTCCGACTGGGAATCAAACCCGGGTCTCCTGCGTAGCAGGTCAAAGCACTACCTCAGTGCCACAATGTGGTGTATTAGACTCAAAATGCAGAGGCAGAGACAAGAACTCAGTTCAAAGGCTTTACTTGAAAGGCAGGGCAAGTGTCCAACAAGGAATGGCAAAAACAAAAAGTATAATCCAGGCAAAGGTCAGAGTCCACAATCTTAGTCAGAATCATTGAATAATCCAAAAACAGGAGGCAAACTTATAATCCAAAAAAACAGGCATGTAAAGGTCGGTAACAAACAAAAATACACTGGAAAAATAACTCCCGGAAAGGTATCGTCAACCCAGTGTCAACTCAAGACTGAGCAAAGAACTCAAGACAACAGGGGTTTTAAATAGGCAACTTAACAAGGTTCAGGTGAAACTAATTAATCAATAATGAGAACATGTGACAGGCATAAAACAACAACAAAAGAACACTGAGGACCTCACATGGCCAAAAAAAGGAACAACAGCACATAATTCATGACAGGACCCCCCTCCCTACGAACGTCTCCTGACGTTCCTTCTTGGACGATCAGGGTGTCTCTGATGGAAGTCCGTGATGAGGTCTGGGTCCAGAATGTCTCGAGCTGGGACCCAGGATCGTTCCTCTGGGCCATACCCCTCCCAGTCCACTAGATATTGCAGACTTTGTTGAACTAGACGGGAGTCCAAGAGGCGGTTAACTGTGAAAACTGGCTCACCGTCAATGACTCTGGGGGCGGTGGAGGTCTTGTCACTGGCACTAGTGGGCTGGTGGTAACTGGCCGAAGACGAGAGACGTGGAAGGTAGGGTTAATCCGCATGGCCCGGGGAAGTTGAAGACGGTAGGAGACCGGATTAATTTTCCTCAAGATCTTGAAGGGCCCCACGAACCGAGGCGCCAGCTTGCGGGACGCCACCCGCAGGGGAAGGTCTCGTGTCGACAGCCAGACTCTTTGCCCAGGGCGTAGTGGTGGAGCAGGTCTGCGGTGGCGGTTGGACTGAAGCTGGTATCGTCGTGCAGACCTTTGAAGAGCTGACCGGACCCTACGCCAGACACGTCTGCACCGTCGAACAAGGTTCTGGGCTGAAGGGACCCCAACATCTGCCTCTTGGTCTGGAAACAGTGGGGGCTGAAACCCAAACTGGCACTCAAAGGGCGAGAGACCTGTAGAAGAGCAACACAGGGTGTTATGAGCGTATTCTGCCCAGATGACATACCTGCTCCATGACGAAGGGTTAGTGGAGGCCAGGCATCGGAGAGTGGTCTCGAGATCTTGGTTGAGCCTCTCCGTTTGACCATTAGACTCTGGATGAAAGCCAGAGGAGAGACTGACAGTGGCCCCAATCAGTTTACAAAAGGCCCTCCAGAAGCGAGAAGTGAATTGGGGCCCACGATCCGAGACTATGTCTAGAGGGAGACCAAATGTTCTGAAAACCTGCTGGCACATAAGCTCGGCAGTCTCTTGAGCGGAGGGGAGTTTGGGTAAGGGAATAAAACGGCAGGCTTTGGAAAAACGGTCCACAATAACCATAATGACCGTGTGTCCCTGGGAGGGGGAAGTCCCACAATGAAGTCCATAGAGATGTGGGACCAGGGCCGTTTGGGTATGGGCAGGGGATGAAGCAGTCCATGGGGGCGGGTGTGGGGGCTCTTGTTTCGGGCACATACAGGACAACCAGCAACAAAGGACTTGACATCAGTATTCATCCTGGGCCACCAGAATCTCCTCTTCAAAAACTCTAATGTCCTGCCTGTGCCAGGATGGTTAGTTAAGGTAGAGGAATGTCCCCATTGGAGAACTGGTGTGCGCACAGAGGTAGGAACAAAAAGTCGTCCCGAAGGACCATTACCAGGATCTGGCTCGCTCCTCTGGGCTTGTTGTACCACTGTCTCAATTCCCCATCGTACAGGAGCCACAATCTTGGAATCTGGAAGGATTGTTGCCGGTGTGATTTCCTGGTTAGTGTTCTGAAAAAGTCTGGACAGAGCATCTGGCTTCTGATTCTTAGAGCCAGGACGATAAGACAGCACAAAATCAAAACGATTGAAGAAAAGGGCCCACCTTGCCTGTCGAGGGTTGAGACGCCTGGCTTTCTGCACATACTCCAAATTTTTATGGTCCGTCCACACCAGGAAAGGGTTCTGGGCCCCCTCAAGCCAATGCCGCCACTCCTCCAAAGCCTTCTTGATTGCTAGAAGCTCCCGATCACCCACATCATAATTCTTCTCAGCAGGAGAGAGACGAGAGGAGAGGAAGGCACAAGGGTGGAGCTTGCCATCAGCAAGACGCTGGGAGAGGACCGCACCCACTGCCATATCTGAAGCATCTACTTCAACAACAAAAGGGAGACAAGGGTCAGGTAAGGTAAGGATTGGAGCTGAAGTAAACCTCACCTTAAGTGCTTGAAAAGCCCGCTCAGCCTCTGGAGGCCAGACAAAAGGACCCGGTCGCTTCTTGGTTAGGTCGGTCAGTGGTGCTACTACTGAACTGAACCCTCTAATGAATTTCCTGTAGAAATTAGCGAACCCAAGAAAGCGCTGGACCTCCTTGACAGAGCTGGGTTGAGACCAGTCACGTACAGCTAGAGTCTTCTTGGGATCCATGCAAAGATTCCCCTTGGACAGGATGAATCCCAAAAAGGACACCTCGGGAACGTGAAATTCACACTTCTCTGGTTTAACGAACAGGTGGTTGTCAAGAAGACGCTGGAGAACGAGTCTGACATGATGAACATGCTCATGAAGGGACTTAGAGAAAATGAGGATATCATCCAAATAAACAAAGACGGACCTGTTCAACATATCCCTCAGGACGTCGTTAATGAGTGCCTGGAAGACAGCTGGAGCATTGGTTAACCCAAAGGGCATAACCAAGTACTCGTAATGTCCTGTTGGGGTGTTAAAGGCTGTCTTCCACTCATCCCCCTCTCGGATACGCACCAAGTGGTAGGCATTGCGAAGGTCTAACTTGGTGAATATTGTTGCCCCCTGAAGTAACTCAAAAGCTGAGGACATTAGGGGTAAAGGATAACGGTTCCTCACAGTCACATTGTTCAGCCCACGGTAATCGATGCAGGGCCGGAGACCGCCATCTTTTTTACCAACAAAAAAAACCCCAGCTCCTGCAGGAGAAGATGATGGACGAATGATTCCAGCTTCTAAGGAGGCTGTGATATACTCTTCCATTGCTTTGATCTCAGCAGATGCGAGGGAGAAGATTCTACCACGTGGGGGGAAAGCACCCGGAAGGAGTTCAATCGCACAATCGTAGGATCTGTGAGGAGGCAGGGATGTGGCTCTCTTCTTACTGAAAACCTCACTTAGGTCATGGTACTCGGAAGGGACTCGGGACAGCTCGAGAGGGCTAAGAGACTTAGGAGCAGGGTGTAAGACTCTGGAGAGAAGACAGGTAGCTTGGCAAGTAGGCCCCCACTCAACCACCGTCCCTGAAGACCAATTAATGTGGGGACTATGGTGAGACAACCAGGGAAACCCAAGCACGACAGGGAAATCTGGAGACTGAATGAGGTTGAACTGTACCTCTTCATGATGCTTTTCACCCACAGACAAAAGAAGAGGAGTAGTAATACGGTCAACGGTACCCTTTCCCAAGGGTTTTCCATCAAGGGCAGTCACAGTGAGAGGGTGGTCCAGGTTGGTTACAGGGAGATGAAGGTCACTTGCTAGGGAGGAATCCATGAAGTTACCAGCAGCACCAGAGTCCACAAGGGCTTGCAGGGTGTGGTGATGTTGAAGTCCCCAGGAAATTGTGACTGGAATCTGCAGGCAGGAGGTAGAAGTTGTGGGAGTAAGAGTCGCTCCCGTCACAGTACTCCCCCCCCTGGACGGAGCTGTACTTTTCCCGAAAGCTCAGGACAAGACGAGCGAAAGTGACCCGGCTTCCCACAGTAGAGGCAGCATCTCTCCCTCATCCTGCGGTTTCGTTCAGTTTGAGAAAGTCTGGTGCCTCCTAGCTGCATAGGCTCCTCGGAACAAGGGGACAAGTTGCGGACCTCTTGTGTCCACTGCAGTGGACTCGAGACTGGGGCACTGGCTCCATGGGTCGATGGAAGCTCTGGTTGTTGTTCACGTCGCCTCTCTCGCATACGGTTGTCAAGCCGAATAGTCTGGTCGATCAGGGACTCAAGATCTGTGGCCGGGTCTTTTGTCGCCAGTTCGTCTCTAATGCGATTAGACAGGCCGTGATGGAAAGCGGCAATGAGCGCTTCCGTATTCCACCCACTCTCTGCTGCCAAGGTGCGAAAGTGCACAGCGTACTCAGCCACACTGGAGTTGCCCTGGCGCAGCTGGAATAACCTGTTGGCTGCCTCCCTTCCTCCAATTGGATGGTCGAACACTCGCCGCATCTCATCAGTAAAGTTCTGGTAGCTGTTACAGGAAGGACCTTGCTGTTCCCAAATGGCGGTAGCCCAAGCTCGGGCCTTCCCTGTCAGGAGGGTGATGATGTAAGCAATCCTAGCACGATCAGTAGGAAAGGTAGAGGACTGGAGTTCGAAGGTAAGTGAGCACTGGGTCAAGAATCCTCTGCAGTCTCTTGGATCTCCATCAAATCTCTCGGGAGTAGGTAGACGAGGCTCACAGGCAGGCTGAGCGGGAGCAGGTGGAGCTGGAGGCACAGAAGGAGCTGGGGCTGGGGCTGGAGCTGGAGGTGGAGAAGGACGATTAACTAAGGTGGTCAGAGTCTGGTGGATGTCATGGAGAAGTTGTTCATGGCGGCTAAAGGCACTCTCATGAGTCCGCAGTCGCTGCTCATGGCGAAGTACTGTGGCATCATGACTGACCACCGCTGCATACATCTGTTCCAATGATGGAGGACGAGGAGAGGGTGTCTGCTGGGCCTCCGCTGAGTCTTCTTCCATGGCTCAGTCTTGCTGTTATGTCCGACTGGGAATCAAACCCGGGTCTCCTGCGTAGCAGGTCAAAGCACTACCTCAGTGCCACAATGTGGTGTATTAGACTCAAAATGCAGAGGCAGAGACAAGAACTCAGTTCAAAGGCTTTACTTGAAAGGCAGGGCAAGTGTCCAACAAGGAATGGCAAAAACAAAAAGTATAATCCAGGCAAAGGTCAGAGTCCACAATCTTAGTCAGAATCATTGAATAATCCAAAAACAGGAGGCAAACTTATAATCCAAAAAAACAGGCATGTAAAGGTCGGTAACAAACAAAAATACACTGGAAAAATAACTCCCGGAAAGGTATCGTCAACCCAGTGTCAACTCAAGACTGAGCAAAGAACTCAAGACAACAGGGGTTTTAAATAGGCAACTTAACAAGGTTCAGGTGAAACTAATTAATCAATAATGAGAACATGTGACAGGCATAAAACAACAACAAAAGAACACTGAGGACCTCACATGGCCAAAAAAAGGAACAACAGCACATAATTCATGACAGGACCCCCCTCCCTACGAACGTCTCCTGACGTTCCTTCTTGGACGATCAGGGTGTCTCTGATGGAAGTCCGTGATGAGGTCTGGGTCCAGAATGTCTCGAGCTGGGACCCAGGATCGTTCCTCTGGGCCATACCCCTCCCAGTCCACTAGATATTGCAGACTTTGTTGAACTAGACGGGAGTCCAAGAGGCGGTTAACTGTGAAAACTGGCTCACCGTCAATGACTCTGGGGGGCGGTGGAGGTCTTGTCACTGGCACTAGTGGGCTGGTGGTAACTGGCCGAAGACGAGAGACGTGGAAGGTAGGGTTAATCCGCATGGCCCGGGGAAGTTGAAGACGGTAGGAGACCGGATTAATTTTCCTCAAGATCTTGAAGGGCCCCACGAACCGAGGCGCCAGCTTGCGGGACGCCACCCGCAGGGGAAGGTCTCGTGTCGACAGCCAGACTCTTTGCCCAGGGCGTAGTGGTGGAGCAGGTCTGCGGTGGCGGTTGGACTGAAGCTGGTATCGTCGTGCAGACCTTTGAAGAGCTGACCGGACCCTACGCCAGACACGTCTGCACCGTCGAACAAGGTTCTGGGCTGAAGGGACCCCAACATCTGCCTCTTGGTCTGGAAACAGTGGGGGCTGAAACCCAAACTGGCACTCAAAGGGCGAGAGACCTGTAGAAGAGCAACACAGGGTGTTATGAGCGTATTCTGCCCAGATGACATACCTGCTCCATGACGAAGGGTTAGTGGAGGCCAGGCATCGGAGAGTGGTCTCGAGATCTTGGTTGAGCCTCTCCGTTTGACCATTAGACTCTGGATGAAAGCCAGAGGAGAGACTGACAGTGGCCCCAATCAGTTTACAAAAGGCCCTCCAGAAGCGAGAAGTGAATTGGGCCCACGATCCGAGACTATGTCTAGAGGGAGACCAAATGTTCTGAAAACCTGCTGGCACATAAGCTCGGCAGTCTCTTGAGCGGAGGGGAGTTTGGGTAAGGGAATAAAACGGCAGGCTTTGGAAAAACGGTCCACAATAACCATAATGACCGTGTGTCCCTGGGAGGGGGGAAGTCCCACAATGAAGTCCATAGAGATGTGGGACCAGGGCCGTTTGGGTATGGGCAGGGGATGAAGCAGTCCATGGGGGCGGGTGTGGGGGCTCTTGTTTCGGGCACATACAGGACAACCAGCAACAAAGGACTTGACATCAGTATTCATCCTGGGCCACCAGAATCTCCTCTTCAAAAACTCTAATGTCCTGCCTGTGCCAGGATGGTTAGTTAAGGTAGAGGAATGTCCCCATTGGAGAACTGGTGTGCGCACAGAGGTAGGAACAAAAAGTCGTCCCGAAGGACCATTACCAGGATCTGGCTCGCTCCTCTGGGCTTGTTGTACCACTGTCTCAATTCCCCATCGTACAGGAGCCACAATCTTGGAATCTGGAAGGATTGTTGCCGGTGTGATTTCCTGGTTAGTGTTCTGAAAAAGTCTGGACAGAGCATCTGGCTTCTGATTCTTAGAGCCAGGACGATAAGACAGCACAAAATCAAAACGATTGAAGAAAAGGGCCCACCTTGCCTGTCGAGGGTTGAGACGCCTGGCTTTCTGCACATACTCCAAATTTTTATGGTCCGTCCACACCAGGAAAGGGTTCTGGGCCCCCTCAAGCCAATGCCGCCACTCCTCCAAAGCCTTCTTGATTGCTAGAAGCTCCCGATCACCCACATCATAATTCTTCTCAGCAGGAGAGAGACGAGAGGAGAGGAAGGCACAAGGGTGGAGCTTGCCATCAGCAAGACGCTGGGAGAGGACCGCACCCACTGCCATATCTGAAGCATCTACTTCAACAACAAAAGGGAGACAAGGGTCAGGTAAGGTAAGGATTGGAGCTGAAGTAAACCTCACCTTAAGTGCTTGAAAAGCCCGCTCAGCCTCTGGAGGCCAGACAAAAGGACCCGGTCGCTTCTTGGTTAGGTCGGTCAGTGGTGCTACTACTGAACTGAACCCTCTAATGAATTTCCTGTAGAAATTAGCGAACCCAAGAAAGCGCTGGACCTCCTTGACAGAGCTGGGTTGAGACCAGTCACGTACAGCTAGAGTCTTCTTGGGATCCATGCAAAGATTCCCCTTGGACAGGATGAATCCCAAAAAGGACACCTCGGGAACGTGAAATTCACACTTCTCTGGTTTAACGAACAGGTGGTTGTCAAGAAGACGCTGGAGAACGAGTCTGACATGATGAACATGCTCATGAAGGGACTTAGAGAAAATGAGGATATCATCCAAATAAACAAAGACGGACCTGTTCAACATATCCCTCAGGACGTCGTTAATGAGTGCCTGGAAGACAGCTGGAGCATTGGTTAACCCAAAGGGCATAACCAAGTACTCGTAATGTCCTGTTGGGGTGTTAAAGGCTGTCTTCCACTCATCCCCCTCTCGGATACGCACCAAGTGGTAGGCATTGCGAAGGTCTAACTTGGTGAATATTGTTGCCCCCTGAAGTAACTCAAAAGCTGAGGACATTAGGGGTAAAGGATAACGGTTCCTCACAGTCACATTGTTCAGCCCACGGTAATCGATGCAGGGCCGGAGACCGCCATCTTTTTTACCAACAAAAAAAACCCCAGCTCCTGCAGGAGAAGATGATGGACGAATGATTCCAGCTTCTAAGGAGGCTGTGATATACTCTTCCATTGCTTTGATCTCAGCAGATGCGAGGGAGAAGATTCTACCACGTGGGGGGAAAGCACCCGGAAGGAGTTCAATCGCACAATCGTAGGATCTGTGAGGAGGCAGGGATGTGGCTCTCTTCTTACTGAAAACCTCACTTAGGTCATGGTACTCGGAAGGGACTCGGGACAGCTCGAGAGGGCTAAGAGACTTAGGAGCAGGGTGTAAGACTCTGGAGAGAAGACAGGTAGCTTGGCAAGTAGGCCCCCACTCAACCACCGTCCCTGAAGACCAATTAATGTGGGGACTATGGTGAGACAACCAGGGAAACCCAAGCACGACAGGGAAATCTGGAGACTGAATGAGGTTGAACTGTACCTCTTCATGATGCTTTTCACCCACAGACAAAAGAAGAGGAGTAGTAATACGGTCAACGGTACCCTTTCCCAAGGGTTTTCCATCAAGGGCAGTCACAGTGAGAGGGTGGTCCAGGTTGGTTACAGGGAGATGAAGGTCACTTGCTAGGGAGGAATCCATGAAGTTACCAGCAGCACCAGAGTCCACAAGGGCTTGCAGGGTGTGGTGATGTTGAAGTCCCCAGGAAATTGTGACTGGAATCTGCAGGCAGGAGGTAGAAGTTGTGGGAGTAAGAGTCGCTCCCGTCACAGTACTCCCCCCCCTGGACGGAGCTGTACTTTTCCCGAAAGCTCAGGACAAGACGAGCGAAAGTGACCCGGCTTCCCACAGTAGAGGCAGCATCTCTCCCTCATCCTGCGGTTTCGTTCAGTTTGAGAAAGTCTGGTGCCTCCTAGCTGCATAGGCTCCTCGGAACAAGGGGACAAGTTGCGGACCTCTTGTGTCCACTGCAGTGGACTCGAGACTGGGGCACTGGCTCCATGGGTCGATGGAAGCTCTGGTTGTTGTTCACGTCGCCTCTCTCGCATACGGTTGTCAAGCCGAATAGTCTGGTCGATCAGGGACTCAAGATCTGTGGCCGGGTCTTTTGTCGCCAGTTCGTCTCTAATGCGATTAGACAGGCCGTGATGGAAAGCGGCAATGAGCGCTTCCGTATTCCACCCACTCTCTGCTGCCAAGGTGCGAAAGTGCACAGCGTACTCAGCCACACTGGAGTTGCCCTGGCGCAGCTGGAATAACCTGTTGGCTGCCTCCCTTCCTCCAATTGGATGGTCGAACACTCGCCGCATCTCATCAGTAAAGTTCTGGTAGCTGTTACAGGAAGGACCTTGCTGTTCCCAAATGGCGGTAGCCCAAGCTCGGGCCTTCCCTGTCAGGAGGGTGATGATGTAAGCAATCCTAGCACGATCAGTAGGAAAGGTAGAGGACTGGAGTTCGAAGGTAAGTGAGCACTGGGTCAAGAATCCTCTGCAGTCTCTTGGATCTCCATCAAATCTCTCGGGAGTAGGTAGACGAGGCTCACAGGCAGGCTGAGCGGGAGCAGGTGGAGCTGGAGGCACAGAAGGAGCTGGGGCTGGGGCTGGAGCTGGAGGTGGAGAAGGACGATTAACTAAGGTGGTCAGAGTCTGGTGGATGTCATGGAGAAGTTGTTCATGGCGGCTAAAGGCACTCTCATGAGTCCGCAGTCGCTGCTCATGGCGAAGTACTGTAGCATCATGACTGACCACCGCTGCATACATCTGTTCCAATGATGGAGGACGAGGAGAGGGTGTCTGCTGGGCCTCCGCTGAGTCTTCTTCCATGGCTCAGTCTTGCTGTTATGTCCGACTGGGAATCAAACCCGGGTCTCCTGCGTAGCAGGTCAAAGCACTACCTCAGTGCCACAATGTGGTGTATTAGACTCAAAATGCAGAGGCAGAGACAAGAACTCAGTTCAAAGGCTTTACTTGAAAGGCAGGGCAAGTGTCCAACAAGGAATGGCAAAAACAAAAAGTATAATCCAGGCAAAGGTCAGAGTCCACAATCTTAGTCAGAATCATTGAATAATCCAAAAACAGGAGGCAAACTTATAATCCAAAAAAACAGGCATGTAAAGGTCGGTAACAAACAAAAATACACTGGAAAAATAACTCCCGGAAAGGTATCGTCAACCCAGTGTCAACTCAAGACTGAGCAAAGAACTCAAGACAACAGGGGTTTTAAATAGGCAACTTAACAAGGTTCAGGTGAAACTAATTAATCAATAATGAGAACATGTGACAGGCATAAAACAACAACAAAAGAACACTGAGGACCTCACATGGCCAAAAAAAGGAACAACAGCACATAATTCATGACAGGACCCCCCTCCCTACGAACGTCTCCTGACGTTCCTTCTTGGACGATCAGGGTGTCTCTGATGGAAGTCCGTGATGAGGTCTGGGTCCAGAATGTCTCGAGCTGGGACCCAGGATCGTTCCTCTGGGCCATACCCCTCCCAGTCCACTAGATATTGCAGACTTTGTTGAACTAGACGGGAGTCCAAGAGGCGGTTAACTGTGAAAACTGGCTCACCGTCAATGACTCTGGGGGGCGGTGGAGGTCTTGTCACTGGCACTAGTGGGCTGGTGGTAACTGGCCGAAGACGAGAGACGTGGAAGGTAGGGTTAATCCGCATGGCCCGGGGAAGTTGAAGACGGTAGGAGACCGGATTAATTTTCCTCAAGATCTTGAAGGGCCCCACGAACCGAGGCGCCAGCTTGCGGGACGCCACCCGCAGGGGAAGGTCTCGTGTCGACAGCCAGACTCTTTGCCCAGGGCGTAGTGGTGGAGCAGGTCTGCGGTGGCGGTTGGACTGAAGCTGGTATCGTCGTGCAGACCTTTGAAGAGCTGACCGGACCCTACGCCAGACACGTCTGCACCGTCGAACAAGGTTCTGGGCTGAAGGGACCCCAACATCTGCCTCTTGGTCTGGAAACAGTGGGGGCTGAAACCCAAACTGGCACTCAAAGGGCGAGAGACCTGTAGAAGAGCAACACAGGGTGTTATGAGCGTATTCTGCCCAGATGACATACCTGCTCCATGACGAAGGGTTAGTGGAGGCCAGGCATCGGAGAGTGGTCTCGAGATCTTGGTTGAGCCTCTCCGTTTGACCATTAGACTCTGGATGAAAGCCAGAGGAGAGACTGACAGTGGCCCCAATCAGTTTACAAAAGGCCCTCCAGAAGCGAGAAGTGAATTGGGGCCCACGATCCGAGACTATGTCTAGAGGGAGACCAAATGTTCTGAAAACCTGCTGGCACATAAGCTCGGCAGTCTCTTGAGCGGAGGGGAGTTTGGGTAAGGGAATAAAACGGCAGGCTTTGGAAAAACGGTCCACAATAACCATAATGACCGTGTGTCCCTGGGAGGGGGGAAGTCCCACAATGAAGTCCATAGAGATGTGGGACCAGGGCCGTTTGGGTATGGGCAGGGGATGAAGCAGTCCATGGGGGCGGGTGTGGGGGCTCTTGTTTCGGGCACATACAGGACAACCAGCAACAAAGGACTTGACATCAGTATTCATCCTGGGCCACCAGAATCTCCTCTTCAAAAACTCTAATGTCCTGCCTGTGCCAGGATGGTTAGTTAAGGTAGAGGAATGTCCCCATTGGAGAACTGGTGTGCGCACAGAGGTAGGAACAAAAAGTCGTCCCGAAGGACCATTACCAGGATCTGGCTCGCTCCTCTGGGCTTGTTGTACCACTGTCTCAATTCCCCATCGTACAGGAGCCACAATCTTGGAATCTGGAAGGATTGTTGCCGGTGTGATTTCCTGGTTAGTGTTCTGAAAAAGTCTGGACAGAGCATCTGGCTTCTGATTCTTAGAGCCAGGACGATAAGACAGCACAAAATCAAAACGATTGAAGAAAAGGGCCCACCTTGCCTGTCGAGGGTTGAGACGCCTGGCTTTCTGCACATACTCCAAATTTTTATGGTCCGTCCACACCAGGAAAGGGTTCTGGGCCCCCTCAAGCCAATGCCGCCACTCCTCCAAAGCCTTCTTGATTGCTAGAAGCTCCCGATCACCCACATCATAATTCTTCTCAGCAGGAGAGAGACGAGAGGAGAGGAAGGCACAAGGGTGGAGCTTGCCATCAGCAAGACGCTGGGAGAGGACCGCACCCACTGCCATATCTGAAGCATCTACTTCAACAACAAAAGGGAGACAAGGGTCAGGTAAGGTAAGGATTGGAGCTGAAGTAAACCTCACCTTAAGTGCTTGAAAAGCCCGCTCAGCCTCTGGAGGCCAGACAAAAGGACCCGGTCGCTTCTTGGTTAGGTCGGTCAGTGGTGCTACTACTGAACTGAACCCTCTAATGAATTTCCTGTAGAAATTAGCGAACCCAAGAAAGCGCTGGACCTCCTTGACAGAGCTGGGTTGAGACCAGTCACGTACAGCTAGAGTCTTCTTGGGATCCATGCAAAGATTCCCCTTGGACAGGATGAATCCCAAAAAGGACACCTCGGGAACGTGAAATTCACACTTCTCTGGTTTAACGAACAGGTGGTTGTCAAGAAGACGCTGGAGAACGAGTCTGACATGATGAACATGCTCATGAAGGGACTTAGAGAAAATGAGGATATCATCCAAATAAACAAAGACGGACCTGTTCAACATATCCCTCAGGACGTCGTTAATGAGTGCCTGGAAGACAGCTGGAGCATTGGTTAACCCAAAGGGCATAACCAAGTACTCGTAATGTCCTGTTGGGGTGTTAAAGGCTGTCTTCCACTCATCCCCCTCTCGGATACGCACCAAGTGGTAGGCATTGCGAAGGTCTAACTTGGTGAATATTGTTGCCCCCTGAAGTAACTCAAAAGCTGAGGACATTAGGGGTAAAGGATAACGGTTCCTCACAGTCACTTTGTTCAGCCCACGGTAATCGATGCAGGGCCGGAGACCGCCATCTTTTTTACCAACAAAAAAACCCCAGCTCCTGCAGGAGAAGATGATGGACGAATGATTCCAGCTTCTAAGGAGGCTGTGATATACTCTTCCATTGCTTTGATCTCAGCAGATGCGAGGGAGAAGATTCTACCACGTGGGGGGAAAGCACCCGGAAGGAGTTCAATCGCACAATCGTAGGATCTGTGAGGAGGCAGGGATGTGGCTCTCTTCTTACTGAAAACCTCACTTAGGTCATGGTACTCGGAAGGGACTCGGGACAGCTCGAGAGGGCTAAGAGACTTAGGAGCAGGGTGTAAGACTCTGGAGAGAAGACAGGTAGCTTGGCAAGTAGGCCCCCACTCAACCACCGTCCCTGAAGACCAATTAATGTGGGGACTATGGTGAGACAACCAGGGAAACCCAAGCACGACAGGGAAATCTGGAGACTGAATGAGGTTGAACTGTACCTCTTCATGATGCTTTTCACCCACAGACAAAAGAAGAGGAGTAGTAATACGGTCAACGGTACCCTTTCCCAAGGGTTTTCCATCAAGGGCAGTCACAGTGAGAGGGTGGTCCAGGTTGGTTACAGGGAGATGAAGGTCACTTGCTAGGGAGGAATCCATGAAGTTACCAGCAGCACCAGAGTCCACAAGGGCTTGCAGGGTGTGGTGATGTTGAAGTCCCCAGGAAATTGTGACTGGAATCTGCAGGCAGGAGGTAGAAGTTGTGGGAGTAAGAGTCGCTCCCGTCACAGTACTCCCCCCCTGGACGGAGCTGTACTTTTCCCGAAAGCTCAGGACAAGACGAGCGAAAGTGACCCGGCTTCCCACAGTAGAGGCAGCATCTCTCCCTCATCCTGCGGTTTCGTTCAGTTTGAGAAAGTCTGGTGCCTCCTAGCTGCATAGGCTCCTCGGAACAAGGGGACAAGTTGCGGACCTCTTGTGTCCACTGCAGTGGACTCGAGACTGGGGCACTGGCTCCATGGGTCGATGGAAGCTCTGGTTGTTGTTCACGTCGCCTCTCTCGCATACGGTTGTCAAGCCGAATAGTCTGGTCGATCAGGGACTCAAGATCTGTGGCCGGGTCTTTTGTCGCCAGTTCGTCTCTAATGCGATTAGACAGGCCGTGATGGAAAGCGGCAATGAGCGCTTCCGTATTCCACCCACTCTCTGCTGCCAAGGTGCGAAAGTGCACAGCGTACTCAGCCACACTGGAGTTGCCCTGGCGCAGCTGGAATAACCTGTTGGCTGCCTCCCTTCCTCCAATTGGATGGTCGAACACTCGCCGCATCTCATCAGTAAAGTTCTGGTAGCTGTTACAGGAAGGACCTTGCTGTTCCCAAATGGCGGTAGCCCAAGCTCGGGCCTTCCCTGTCAGGAGGGTGATGATGTAAGCAATCCTAGCACGATCAGTAGGAAAGGTAGAGGACTGGAGTTCGAAGGTAAGTGAGCACTGGGTCAAGAATCCTCTGCAGTCTCTTGGATCTCCATCAAATCTCTCGGGAGTAGGTAGACGAGGCTCACAGGCAGGCTGAGCGGGAGCAGGTGGAGCTGGAGGCACAGAAGGAGCTGGGGCTGGGGCTGGAGCTGGAGGTGGAGAAGGACGATTAACTAAGGTGGTCAGAGTCTGGTGGATGTCATGGAGAAGTTGTTCATGGCGGCTAAAGGCACTCTCATGAGTCCGCAGTCGCTGCAAATGGCGAAGTACTGTAGCATCATGACTGACCACCGCTGCATACATCTGTTCCAATGATGGAGGACGAGGAGAGGGTGTCTGCTGGGCCTCCGCTGAGTCTTCTTCCATGGCTCAGTCTTGCTGTTATGTCCGACTGGGAATCAAACCCGGGTCTCCTGCGTAGCAGGTCAAAGCACTACCTCAGTGCCACAATGTGGTGTATTAGACTCAAAATGCAGAGGCAGAGACAAGAACTCAGTTCAAAGGCTTTACTTGAAAGGCAGGGCAAGTGTCCAACAAGGAATGGCAAAAACAAAAAGTATAATCCAGGCAAAGGTCAGAGTCCACAATCTTAGTCAGAATCATTGAATAATCCAAAAACAGGAGGCAAACTTATAATCCAAAAAAACAGGCATGTAAAGGTCGGTAACAAACAAAAATACACTGGAAAAATAACTCCCGGAAAGGTATCGTCAACCCAGTGTCAACTCAAGACTGAGCAAAGAACTCAAGACAACAGGGGTTTTAAATAGGCAACTTAACAAGGTTCAGGTGAAACTAATTAATCAATAATGAGAACATGTGACAGGCATAAAACAACAACAAAAGAACACTGAGGACCTCACATGGCCAAAAAAAGGAACAACAGCACATAATTCATGACACAGCTCCGGATCTATCAACCCCCCTACGCCCAGGACTCTTTTCCAGTCGCAACGTCCCTGTTGTCCGTCCCCATGGAGGCGTTGGATGCTGTACTAACATGGTTTCTCCCTCCAGCAATGCCGCCATGGGGTGCTACCTAGGCCGCATCTTCTCGAGGGGGGAGTAATGTAACAGTTATGTTCTGTTCGTTTAGTTTTCATGGACTTTTAGATTGTATTCATTAGTTCCTGTTCCTTGTCCTTTTTTTGTCCCCCACTTATGAGATTCCATGGAGATTAATTTATCACCATATGCGTTTGTTATTAATTACCCTTGTTTTTCTTTATATATAAGTTGCTGTGTTTTAGTTCGCTCTGTCAGCTCTCGTCATACACTGGGTTTGGTTGTTTTTTGCCAGTGTTAATAAAGCCTATTGATCATATTTCATCTTCATCTTGTTACTGTTTAACCACGTTATGCCAAGCGTGACAGCCACAAAGCTTGTAAAAAAAGGAGAATCAATATTGGCTAGATTTTCAGAGTTGGCGAGAACTGAGTGATTTGAAATGTTGTAAAATCGACGGGGAGATGGCATTTTTTTTACTCAAGGTATTTTATTGAACAAATGAACTGCCATATGTAGCTCTGTAACTCGAGTTCATTGTAAAGCATTATCTACTGTAAAGAGTAATTTCATTATGGTTGTAGCGCTGTGCTGGAATTTATTTCATGGAAGTACTATGTCTATTAACCCTTGTGTGGTGTTCATATTTTTGTTATTCAGCCAGTGTTCGTGGGTCTGGTGGACCCGCTGCATTTTTGGGTTTTTAATTCAACATAATCAAACAATGTATGTTAAAATACTCAACAGATGTTTACTTCATCCCAATTACAAGCAATATAAACAGCAAATATGGTTAATATTTTCCCTTTACCTTTGTTAGATCACATTTAAGAATTGCAACCTTGTGCGGGAATGGCAGGGGTAGAAACAAAACTCACTTTTGCACTCACACTCTCTCACATGCATGCACTCACACACTTACTCACGCACACACACACACACACACACACACACACACACACACACACACACACACACACACACACACACACACACACACACACACACACACACACACACTACACTACAAACACACACACACACACACACACACACACACTCACTTGGATATGTGGTTTATGGGGACTCTGCATAGGTGTAATGGTTTTACAAATGTACAAACTGTATAATCTATCCCCCTACACTAACCCTTTCCCTAAACCTACCAATCACAGAAAACATTTGGCCCTTTTTGAATTTCAAAAAAAACACCACTTAGTATGTTTTTTAAGCTGTTTGTTTTATGAGGACACAGATGTCCTCATAAACCATGTTTACGTTGTAATACCCATGTCATTACACATTTGTGTCCTCATAAACCATATACAAGAACACACATAACACACACACACACAAACAGCAAGCCCTGGCAGGAGGAGGACAGAGTAAAGGTACACAGGACCTAAAATTTCCACACTTTTATTAGCCCCGGGTCCAATGGACCCGAACATCCTGTGTGTAATATAAATGTGTAAAGGGGGTGTACAGTGTGTGGTCATTTAAAATGTGTTCGGATATATGTTCTTCACAGAAAATGAGCCAAGACCAATGAGTCTGAGGTTGAAAAAATTATTAATTGTATCATTTTTCTTTTGGTAAAAAATTAAAACGGGTCCTACAGACCCGAACACCATACAAGGGTTAATGGTTATAGCTACGTACTGTGACATCTTTAGCTAGTCAGCTTGAGATTCTGTAACCCTCCTGTTACCCTCAAATCTGATAAAAAAATTTACCCACTGGGGTCAATTTTTATGTTTACAGAGTTGTCCCCATTAAATTAGGAAAAGTCATTAAATTTGAAGCAAAAAAAATCATGTATTTACAGACGTTAAAAATTGAATGGGGTCAAATTGACCCCAAATATAATAGGAGGGTTAAACTAGTTATATCTATTAAGCCTATAGTAAGTATTTATTTTGTCAGAACCTTAAACTGCAAATTGTTTGGTAAATAATATTTCTCCCACTTAGGACTGTGGGTCTTAGATTAGTTTTCCCATTATATCATGCTATCCAAGGGGAAATTTACATTTCTCTTATATCAGATGTATCCTGGAGGACAGTTTTCTGCAGTTGTTTGTGTTTTACCATAGAAAGTTTCATCTGAAAAATATTTTCTTCTGTTCCCAGAAGCATGAGGATTGATTATTATCCTTGTTGTTTGATCACGAACAGCATCGTCTTTGTTATTCCAAATTTAACAAGCTCTGTGTGAAGCAACGTGTGAGCTCAACCCAAAGCCGCCAACAAGAAACACTGTCTGGAAATGTCAGAGACAAAGAGAGAGAGAAACAGAGGGTTATGGGTTGTAAGCTCAGTTTCTCATGTTTTTCAAGTCACCTCTTTCTTTGTCTGTCTCTTGCTTCAGCTTCAAAAAAACTATACAATTCTGGCAGGTTTCATCAGGATATGCTTCACTTATATTGAGTCATGCTCTAAAATGATTGAACATGTGTGAGACATTACAACTACACCACTTACCTCTTCCTATTGCTCAGACAAACTCATATTAAACCACATGAGGTAAAAAAAAAGTCACAGATATATACCGGGCATGTTTTTTTTAAGCCAACCTCAAACACCAAAAAGTTATTCATGAATGGAGCAATAGAGCGTTCTTTTAGAACTGACAAGTTTGTGAACAGCAGAAGCAGCAATGTCGCTAAGGCAAGTCGGTTCACACAGCGGCCATATTTGTAAAGCCTCCGGGCAGCTATTTGCAGCCATGCAAGGACGGCTCATATTCACTTGAATGGGAAATGAACAAAATCTACTGTACGTACAGAAACAGTATGTACAGAAACAGTTTGTCAAAATTACATTTCAATAATAAAAAACAAAAAAAACAAAGGTATAATATGGTGTTCATCTTTAGTGCAAACCATACAAAAAGACTACTACTAATAATAACAATAATTTACTAATTAAGAAATTAACAACAAATATGTATAATTTCAAGCATAAAATGCAGCTAAAATCACTCCACGTGTGTATATATTAAAATATTTCAGGAAAAAAACAAAATATAGCTAGATAAACAAGGACAAAATAACACCACCACAAAGAACAACAACAAGAACAACAGCCATAAAGTTTTTGGATCTGCTTCCTTTTTCCTATGAATCCTGCCTTTTTAAAATGTAAAAAAGTGCTATATAAATAAAATATATTCTTCTCAATATTTATTTTATTGTCATCATCACATTATAAAATTATAAAATGTAATGAAAATAAAAATAAAGAACGATTTAGGCTTTTTATTTCTTTTTTGATGTACTTCTTTTTCTATTCCTATCAACAGTTTTAGCTGCATTTTATATAAAGTGCTGTACAAATAATATATATATATATTTATATACACACTACTTATGATTATTTATTAATTAATTTTATTAAGAACCAGTTAGGCTTTTTGTGTTTTTTATCCCTATGATTTATTTAAGCTGCATTTTATGCATAAAAATTGTTGTATATAAAAAAAATTGTCTCGGCTACTAATGTAACCATCGTTCCCTGAAGGAGGGAACAGGAGACGTAATGTCGACGTGACGACATAATTGGGATCACTTCCCAATCTTCGAGCGTTTACTAACGAGCCAATGAACGTTGGCGTGCGTAAATCGCGTCACGCACCCCACCCCGCAGCATGGGTATAAACAGGAAGCATTACGTCTCCCGTTCAGTAAAACGAGAGTGCTGCCACATCCAGCGCCCTACGAAAAACTCTCAGACCCCCAACTGGCTGGGATGGAAGGCCTGCATAGAAGGAGTTCAAACTGCTATACCCCACACAGTGGAACTCTTGAATAACACTAGGAAAGCGTGCCTTTCCAGGGGAGAGGGACGCTGCCCCATCCTGCTCGAAGGGAGGCAACATGGAGAATACACATATGGACTGGCCGGTAGGGGCAGTGCAACATATGGAATGTCACTGGGGTGTCTCCAGCCTGAGAAGGGGGAGGCTACACCAGACAGTGACGGCAGAGCGGACTCTGCGAAGGGAAAGACACGGGCTCAGCACAGGGAGCTGATCGTGGAAGAATACGCATATGGGATCGGTGCAGGGATCACCACATATGGAACCCAGCCTAGCACAATTTACACAATGTCCGACTGCTGAAGGGGTGCGGAGAAACTCTACAGAGTTCACCTGAGTGGGGAACTCGACTGGAGCAAAAAAGTGCACGTATCCGGGGAGTGGCATAGCAAGCCGACACTAGAGCGGGAACTTCGGTGTTACTGGCTGGTTGAAGCAAGCACACAGGAAGAAACCGGCTCAATACGTAGGCTATAAAACCTAGCGAACGTATTAGGTGTCGCCCAGCCCACAGCTCTACAGATATCTGTCAGTGAGGCGCAGTGTGCCAGCGCCCAGGAAGAAGCGGCACTCCTAGAGGAGTGGGCTCTCAACCGGGGTGGCCAAGGCACGCCTTGGGCTTCATAAGCAAAGACGATGGCATCCCCTATCCAGTGGGTCATCCTCTGCTTGGAGACAGCCTTCCCTTCTGCTGGCCTCCGTAATGGACGAAGAGTTGGTCTGAGGCTTTGTGTTCTGTGTTCTGAAAAGAACACCACTCAACGAACAAGTTCCACTTCAATGCGTATGTGTCAACACCACAGTGATGGTGTCAACTACTTGCGTAGGCTTGGGGGCCAGCTGTGTGCCAGAGCATCCGTGCTGAGGGTCCCCGTGGTCAGGGCATAGACAAACTGGCAGTGAGACATGTCATGTCCGAGGCGGCAAACAGATTTACCTGTGCGGTCCCAAAGCGCCTGAATATCACCTGGGTAAGGAGTCGCCATTCTCTCGGTAGCATCTGCTGCTGTGCGTGCTCGTCAGCTGCACGGTTGAGCAGGCCTGGAATATAAATGGCACAAAGCAACCTCAGATGCCTCTGATTTCAAAGGAGGAGATGGCAGGGAAGTTGTGACATGTGGCGGGAGCGTAGTCCACCCTGATGGTTGATGTACGCAGCGGTCGCAATGCTGTCCTTACGGACCAGTACATGCTTGCCTAGTAGTAGTGTTTTGAAGGGGCCCAGCGCAACATGTACTGATAACAACTCGAGGCAGTTGATGTGCCAATGCAGTTGAGGTCCTGTCCACAGACGTTAAGCTGCAGGCCCCCCAGCCGGTGGCAGAGGCATCCGTTGAGACCACAGAATGCCTGGACACTAGTTCTAGGGGAACAACTGCCCACAGGAATGAAGGGTCCGACCACAAGCTGAGAGTTTGGCGACAGTGGCGGGTTATTTGGACCTGACACGAGCCGCTCTGCCATGCCCATCTCAGGACTCGATCATGGAGTCAGTGTTGGAGCAGCCTCATATGAAGCAATCTGAGCGGCGTTACCGCGGCTGCAGATGTCAAATGCCCCAGGAACCTCTGAAAAAGTTTCAGTGGTGCCGCTGTTCTGCGTCTGGGCGAGCTCACGCAGTTCAAGACTGACTGTACACGGGCCTCTGTGAGGCACACTGTCATGTTGATCGAGTCCAACTCCATACCGAGAAAAGAGATCCACTGCCCGGGGGTTAGTTTGCTCTTTTCCCAGTTGAACCGAAGCCCAAGGTGGCTGAGGTGACTGAGCACCATGTCCCTGTGTTCGCACAACTGCTCTTTAGACTGGGCCAGAATGAGCCAGGTGTTGAGGTAGTTGAGAATGCGAACACAACGCTCGTACATGGGAGCAATGTCCGGCTCCACGACTTTCGTGAAGACACAGGGCAACAGGGCCAGCCCGAAGGGTAAGACTTTGTACTAAGAATCGAGACATGAAAGTACGTGTCCTTCAGGTCGATCGCTGCGAACCAATCTTGGGGACGGATGCATTTGAAAATGTGTTTCTGCGCAAGCATCTTGAACGGCAGCCTGTGAAGGGAACGGTACAGGACATGCAGGTTCAAGATTGGCCGTAACCCACAACCTTTCTTGGGTGCAATGAAGTACGGGCTGTAGAAGCCGGTCTTCATATCGGCTGGAGGGACAGACTCGATTGCGTCCTTCGCCAGTAGGACTGCAATCTCTACCCTGAGACTGGGGGGGACAAGGCAAACCGGATCACAAAGCTGAGTCTGATAGTAAGGATGAGCCAGCGAGACAGGTTGGGAAGCGCTAGTCAGGCTCCCAGACACCATGCAAGCGGGACCAACGGCGCCACAGACGTACCCAGGGTGGGGCAGCGCGGCAGAATGCAGAGACCCGACTCATATGGCATAGCGGCCCGCAGTGGGGTCTGAGTGTGTGTTGCAACGCGTACCTACTTCCGTCGAAGGGCAGAGTGAGTGTGCGGAGGCGTTAGTGCATCAGGGACACATCCACTGTTGCTCACTGGCGATGAAAGAGGGGCTTGAGTGTGACAAGGCATAGCGTCGTCAACAGCCAAGCGCGCCCTCTTGGGACCCAGAGGTTTCAGAAATTGCTCTTTTATTGAAAGTGTGGGTACCAATTTAAGTACCGGCAGAACAAAAACAAATGATTCTCCGCCCAGCCCTCCACGGGGAGAATCATTTGTTTTTGTTCCGCCGGTACTTAATTAATATTATTAATATTATTATTTTTATAGGAATGTGGCAAAGAGGGCCAAGACAAACATTCAGACGAGGAACAAGGAGCTGCCTTTACTTTTGTTTATTTTGCTCACATTTCATTTGCTTAGAGTCCGCATCAACGAGGCATACGCATTTACTGTGAGATACCTGCCTTTACTTTTGTTTATTTATTGCTCACAATTGCTTTGTTTATAGCTGATTGATTATCTATTTATTTTACTCACATTTGGATGGATGTGAGCTTAGAGCAAATTTAGAACATTTAGTTTCTCCACATAGAGGAATTACAATAAAACAGATTGAAAAACCTTTGAATCTCCTCTCATTGTTCAGGTTGCCTCACAGCACCTTGATGGGCCATTAGTCATTAGGGGAGTGTCTTTAGTCTTCCCAGGTGTAAATCACATTAATATTCATGGGCATTAACACTCCCACGAGAAAGAAATGTAAGAAAATCAAATCGTTATATTGATGTTTCTGAAAGAGTGGTCAGAATGATTTTCACTTCATTTTGAAGTAAAAATTCTAGCCTACAAGAATAGTAACTCAAAAGTATTGTGGACAACTATTCAGTATGTGTTAAATGGCCTTATTGAGGTGACATTTTTTTTTCCCAAAACGTACTAACCACGCATATTATTTTTTTTCTATAAAATGCAAACATGTACATCCATTTTGCTCACATATTATTTTAGCAGAGTTTGTGCTGAATACAGCACATTTATATGTTGGCAAATGGTATGTATTAAGTAGCTGAAATAAGCACAAATGTCAGGGCATATCAAAACACCTCAAGAGCCTCAAAACAGCTCAGACCCCAGAGGGTTAATAAAAGGTTGATCAAAGTACTATCAGTCAGGGCTATCAGGGCATTCAGCATGTTGATAAAACAAAAAAAATATATATAAGCTATTTTATATTAACATTACCAATCAATAATTGTAATATTGCAATATTGAACTTTTACATTATGACGATGTAAACACAATTAGGGTACATTTCATCTGTAAAATGTCTATGCACTTACTCAGTATTATTCTCGATCGCACTGAGAACTGAATGACACCTGCGTGCTCCTCTGCGAGGTGCTGGAGAAGGAGAACGTGATGCTTTCCTAAAAAACAAAACAAAATAACTGTTAGCATACATTATGTATACAACAGAGTATCTGTTGATGGCCCATATAGAATGGATGCTGATAACACAATCAAAGAAACTGTATTATTATTACCATTATCTTCACTAATTACCATGGATTACAAAAAGACATTTGTAATTTCACACAAGAATATGAACTTTTACATTATGACGATGTAAACATAATAGGCTACATTTCATCTGTAAAATATTAGTCTCACTTACTCAGTATTATTCTCAATCGCACTGAGAACTGAACGACACCTGCGTGCTGCTCTGCGAGGTGCTGGTGAAGGAGAACGTGATGCAGCCGCACTTTCCTAAAAAACAAAACAAAAAATAACTGTTAGCATACATTATGTATATAACAGAGTATCTGTTGATGGCCCATATAGAACGCACGCATTTATGATTCACTCAATGAACGGATCGTTCGCGAACGACACATCACTACATTTCAAACATTTACACTGTATTCACAAGCAGTGCATAAGGCAGTAAGCATGATAATAAGTGTCATAGGCTAACCAAAACTGAACATTTGCGAGTATGGCCCATATAGACAGCACGCATTTAGGGATAGGCTACACAATAACCGGATTGTTCGCGAACGAACGACACATCACTAACTTACAATTCAAACACACCTGTATTCACAAACAAGTAGGCCTATTTAGCATGATAAAGTGTCATAGGCTAACCAAAACGGAACATTTATATATAGACTAACATATTGTATTTAGACAGTAGCCTATCACGTATTTTACCGGAGTCTGAAATATATTTCAGGCAGTAGGCTATTTTAGCATGATAAGTAGTCATGGGCTAAACAAAACTGAACATTTATTTGTAAAAAAATATATTGTATTTAGACAGTATCACATATGGAGGCTGACATTTCACTAAATCATAACCAAGCAGTTTGAAAACAAAATGCATAAGCATAAGGCAGTTAGCCTGACTACGTCAGACTTCCTACTTCCGCTAATTTCATTTCGCTCCTGTAGTCAGTCTGAGATAGCGGCCTATCTTTCTGTTTTCCACCGGGCCAATCAACGAACAGAAGGCGGGCTGAAAGCCGTGACGTAGTCGTTAAGCGCCGAGTTTAAGAGTTAGGTCAGAGAAATCGAAAACGACCGCGGATAGGGAGACGCGGATGCAATTCGTTCTGTTTTGAAGAATATTCCCGGCATTAGCAAACTGAAGCCCGAACAAGAAGAGTGTGTATTAAACATTTTGAATGGAGGTAATGTTGTGGCCCTACTCCCTTTGGGAAAAGTTTAATTTATCAACTATTACCGATCGTCAGCGAGAAACTGGGGAGCCTTTTGACAGGTCAGTGTCTCCTTTCTTTTCCAGGTCTTAAATACCGTAAAACTTCAAATAATAGCCGGGCTTTTATTTGCCTAAATCGTCGAACTGCACCGGCTTGTATTTGAGACAGGCGTCTATATGAGACAAGCCTTTATAGTGTTGAGATGTTGTTCATTGAGATGTTGTTCCTAGAGTCTCTAATCTCTTAAAATCTCCAAATGCTCCACGTGAAACTGCGGTCGTACGATCTTTTACTATCTTGTCGATTGATTTTGATTAATATTTGCGAGGGAGAGAGAGCAAAATAGCGCTCCCAGAGTGCGCGCGCGTCTCTCTCTCTCTCTCTCTCTCTCTCTCTCTCTCTCTCTCTCTCTCTCTCTCTCTCTCTCTCTCTCGCGCGCGCCCTGTCAAGCGCAGCAGTCATTCTATTACATCACTCACCGATCAAAAAAGTCGTTGACAGCCATGTTCACTCCGGTATTTCGCTCGCATCATCATGTGTTTACATCAGGTTACAGTGGAAGTTCAAGTTCGATCATAGATTTGAGTTTGATGCATGATGTCTGTGGTTCGATGCATAACATACGTCATAAATAAACTTATCTGATTGGCTTACGGTTAACCAATGATTTTAAACTTCAGAAATCGCCCCCTAGCGAGAGAGAAAACACTTCTCTATTATGCTATGCCAGACTCTGTCTACGAAGCAAAGTGAAGTAGCAGAGTCTGGTATTACCAGGCTATAAGGCAGTAGGCTATTTAGCATGATAATCAGTGTCATAAACTTATCAAAACTGAGTGAAATATATGTAGGCTAATATAGCCTACATATATGTTTAGAGAATATCACATTTAAAAAGTTTACACGAGCGTACACGAATAGGAATATTGTGAGGCAAACTTTCCTGTGTCAAAAGCTAACCAATTTAAAACTAGGCAAAAGTCTGAAAATTCATTTGAGCTCTATATGATCAGAAAAGGAATTACATAACAAACAACTTACTCCGAACGTATCCTCGGCGGGGTTGGTCGTCCGAGTTGCAATCTTTCTCTGGGTAAAAGTTCTTCTCCGCTGTCCAGTGTCCAGAATCATCTGAAGGGCCTAGCTGCCATCCTTAAAACGCGATGAACTATCAGTGAATCTGAAGAAACTTTGTGTTGTTATGGGCGGCATTGATCGCGGGGCGTGCCGCGTGTGCGATGCGATCTATGGCGTTCCGATCGGCTCTTTATTATAACTTTGCAACATGCACTCGTCTCAGTGAACGTCTCACTCAACGTCTTATTTTTTTTATTCTACTATTCATTTCTATTCAATTTAAGACGCAGACGTGACGCAGACGTCACGCAAATCACGTGGCAGTGAAGTGTCGAGTCCAGACGTCACGCGTCATTCACGTGTGGCAGTGAAGTTATTTATTGTTTTTTTCTCTAACACGCATTTAACACGCTATTCACAGTACAACACGGCCCAGTGCAGTGTCAGCGGTATTCTGATAGGCTCTTTAATATGACTTTGCAACATGCACTTGTCTCAATGAACATGACGTCTGCGTCTGTGATTTTTATATAGGATGTGTGTGTGTTCTTGTTTAACACACATTTTGAGGACCAAATGCCCCCACAAAGATAGAATTATGAAGAAACAAAATTGATATGGCCATTGCATTTTTATAGTTTATTGTTGGGGTTGTTATTGTGTTTTTAATTTTTTATAATTGTAAAAGGCCTAGGCTGCAGCACTTTGGTAAACTAGAAACTGTCTGTATATCCTTTAAATAGAAGCATAGAATTAAAAATAATATTTATATATATATATATATATAGGCCATATATAAAACTATGATTACTAAAATTATTATTAAAACATATGTCTGATATCCGAAAAATAATACAACTACAATCTGCTATCGTAAAAACATTAAAGGGGTCATATAATGCCATTTTTGTACAAGTTAATATGAATCTTTAGGGTCTAAATGAAAAGTTTGTAATATACTTTTATTAAAAATTCTCATTAGTTTTTTAAGAAAACACTCATTTTACCTGCTCAAAAACAGCTCTGTGTTCAGCACTCCGTTTAAGTGTATGTGCCTTTAAATGATAATGAGCTTCGCTGACTCCGCCCCTCTGTTCTGTGGGCGCTGTAACACAACGCAGGTGGAGTGTTGACTTGACAACAGTTGAGGGTTTATTATGGCAGCGGGATTCTCTCTGAGGACACATCTGTGCAACCGTATCAGTTTGAACCGGAGTCGGACCCGAAACAAGATGACGGCCCCGAAGAAGTTCGACAATAAGGCTCGAACAGGACGTTTCTGAATGGTTGGTTAACAATGTCACTTTGATCTATTTTTGTATGTACTGGCAGGGTAACGTTAGAGTTGTGAGATACAAACGCTATGTGTTTAACGTTACTAATGTAAGTTATAGGTTAGTTCGTTGACAGATTTATGTTGAAAAACTTTTTTTTTTTTTTTGTAAATGTAGGCTTGTCAATGATGCGTGACATTATCTCAGTGTTAGGTACAACTATCGTGACTGAAACTGACATGAGGTCATGTCAGTAATGATTCTAGCAGTAGTTGAAGGATAACTAAGAATTTGCTGTATGTTTATGTTTAGTGCAGTACGAAAATGTTTTATGTTTTAAGAAAACTTTTAAGTACATCTATAGTTTTGTAACTGCATTGATATTCCTGTTAATATTTCTGTTACGTTAACACCAACGCGTTTTTCATTATAAACGTGGGATTATGAATTATATTGAGAACGTCGTAACGTTACATAGAAGACATGCCGTAATAATGCACCCTGAGTGTAAACATTAGCCACATTCGTGAAGCGTGCAAGGGATTTGCAAAGATTCATATAAAGGTTAATAAATAAAACGTTACACTCACTTCTTCTGGATGTCCAACAGGAACACAAATAGTTGGTACCGATTCCTTTTTTTATATTGACCCTCGCCTCGTTTAAAAAGCAGTCTGGTGAGAAATGATTTGCGCAAACATGAGCGCATTGACGTTGCTCGTGAATATTTCCTTCATAAACAAAACTCAGCCACTGCGTCTTCAGCTGTTCGGATTTAGGAACATTAAAATGACTGCTGTGTTCCTTATTACACCCAAGAACAGAACACCACAATCGCTTAGACGGCCGCCATTCTGCTCCAGTGTAAACAATGACGAACTATGATTGACATCTCACTCACGAGCGAGGGCGGGTCTGTGTTGAAACGCATCTGTCAATCAACAGTCGTGGGAGGGGCGTGCGAGCTTGTGACGTCACAGGCTCGAACGGCTTGATTTGAGGCAGGGGAAAACATATAAGGAGATTAAAACAAAACCACTGGATGGATTTTTATCATTATATGATGGCTGTGTACAGGCACTGCCAACACACATTTCAGTACAATCAACTTGTAAAAGTGCAAGTACCATTATATGACCCCTTTAAATGCCAAATGAAGCAAATCTGAATTAACTGGGGAAACTAAATAAAATTTGCAGGTATGAGAAAAAAGTAAGTTATAGTCTGAGACATGCAAGTTTGACTATGCCTATAATAGCCTGTTCAACAGTGAAGGTGAATCAGCGAGATAGTAGCATGTTATTTAGTGCAGGAAAATATAGTTTAAAGTAATAGTGTAAATTAAAAGATTTAAGAACAGTTCAATTCACAAATGGGAAATAATAAAATATCTATATTGAGGAAGTATCAACATCAAAAAGGCAAGTCATTTCTGCAACATTTACAATTATACACTGAGAATACACCTCAATTTTCACAATGGTTTACTCCTCCATAACAGTTACAGCACATGAATGAATATCAGGAAATGTTTTATAAGTGTGCTGTTAAAAACCATGGGAGAATTGAAAGAGAAACCCTGGCTGTTAATTCTCTTCTGGCTTTTATGATTGTAACAATTCAATGTGTTTGAGTTCTGTTTTGTGATCTTGGTTTCCCCTGTCTTTGTTATTTTGGTTCAGTCCTGTTAGTTTTCCCGCTCTGCCTAATTAGTTATTCCCGTCACCTGTGTTCTGTTCATTATCCCATTATTCCTTGTGTATTTAAGCCCTGTGTTTTCTCCCAGTGTTTGTCTATCGTCGTCTATGTGTGGTTGTGTGTTAACCCTGAATTCCTGGAGTTTTGTTCTTGTTTTGATTTTGGAAGTTTCATTTTGTTCATTAAAACTATTATATTGAAGCCCGTGTCCTCGTCTTCAGCAACCTGCACCCAACCCTGACAGAACGATCGACCTTAAAAAAAAAAGATGGAGAGCTGGAAGCAGGCCTTCGTGGGAACCCGGATGGCCATATTTCGCGGGACCCGTGGAGGTCGTAGAAGGGGATGTGATCGAGTTCTGGTGGTCCCGAGTCCAGTATGGCCTGAGACCGTCGCCTGCCCACCAGAGCCTGAGTCTGACCCATTTGATGACCTTCCTGAGCTTCTTCCGCCAGAGACCGTCCAGCCAGAGACCGTCCAGCCAGAGACCGTCCAGCCAGAGACCGTCCAGCCAGAGGCCGTCCAGCCAGAGACCGTCCAGCCAGAGACCGTCCAGCCAGAGACCGTCCAGCCAGAGACCGTCCAGCCAGAGACCGTCGCCTGTCCGCCAGAGCATGAACCCAGTTCCCAGTCCCCTGATGTGCTGGCCCGTCCAGTTCCGAGTCCCCTGATGTGCTGGCCCCGTCCAGTTCCGAGTCCCCTGATGTGCTGGCCCCGTCCAGTTCCGAGTCCCCTGATGTGCTGGCCCCGTCCAGTTCCGAGTCCCCTGATGTGCTGGCCCCGTCCAGTTCCGAGTCCCCTGATGTGCTGGCCCCGTCCAGTTCCGAGTCCCCTGATGTGCTGGCCCCGTCCAGTTCCGAGTCCCCTGATGTGCTGGCCCCGTCCAGTTCCGAGTCCCATGATGCGCCAGAGCCAGAGCCCGTTGACCCAGAGCCAGAGCCCGTTGACCCAGCGCCAGAGCCAGAGCCCGTTGACCCAGCGCCAAGAGCCAGAGCCATTGACCCAGGCCGAGCCAGAGCCCGTTGACCCAGAGCCAGAGCCCGTTGACCCAGCGCCAGAGCCCGTTGACCCAGCGCCAGAGCCTCGTTGACCCAGCGCCAGAGCCAGAGCCCGTTGACCCAGCGCCAGAGCCAGATCCCGTTGACCCAGCGCCAGAGCCAGAGCCGTTGACCCAGAGCCAGAACCCGTTGACCCAGACCCAGCGCCAGAGCCCGTTGACCCAGCGCCAGAGCCCGTTGACCCAGACCCAGAGCCCGTTGACCCAGACCCCGTTGACCCAGCGCCCGTAGATGTCAAGTCAGTTCCCGTTCCTGAACCTGTCCTTCTCCCCAAGAAAATTTGGGGGGGGGCTATACGCCTTCGCCGTAGCCGGCCAAAGATCCACGGAGGCCCGGAAAAATAACACCGCAATGGCCACCCGAAGGGTCCTCACCGCCATGGCCACCCGAAGGGTCCTCACCGCCATGGCCACCCGAAGGGTCCTCACCGCCATGGCCACCCGAAGGGTCCTCACCGCCATGGCCACCCGAAGGGTCCTCACCGCCATGGCCACCTGAAGGGTCTTCACCGCCGTGGCCACCTGAAGAGCCTGCACCGCCATGGCCACCCGAGGGTCCCACAGCTCCGCCCTGGACGCCCGAGGGTCCCACAGCTCCGCCCTGGACGCCCGAGGGTCTCACAGCTCCGCCCTGGACGCCCGAGGGTCTCACAGCTCCGCTGTGGCCACGCCCACAGCCTGCTCTGCCCTGGCCACGCCCACAGCCTGCTCCGTCGTGGCCACGCCCACAGCCTGCTCCGCCCTGGAGGCTTCCTGGACCTGCACCATGCCCTCGTCAGCCTCCAGGGCGCCCACCTCCCACCCCTTTGGATGTTATACGGCGCGAGGACGCGCCTTCGGGGAGGGGGGAGGTACTGTAACAATTCAATGTGTTTGAGTTCTGTTTTGTGATCTTGGTTTCCCTGTCTTTGTTATTTTGGTTCAGTCCTGTTAGTTTTCCCGCTCTGCCTAATTAGTTATTCCCGTCACCTGTGTTCTGTTCATTATCCCATTATTCCTTGTGTATTTAAGCCCTGTGTTTTCTCCCAGTGTTTGTCTATCGTCGTCTATGTGTGGTTGTGTGTAAACCCTGAATTCCTGGAGTTTTGTTCTTGTTTTGATTTTGGAAGTTTCATTTTGTTCATTAAAACTATTATATTGAAGCTCCCGTGTCCTCGTCTTCAGCAACCTGCACCCAACCCTGACAATGATATTGTGCCAAAACATTTCTGTACCTGTTGATACAAATCTAAATGTTTTTATGCACCAGCAAAAACATAGTCTTAATAATAATAATAATAATAGCCTAATAATAATAAACTGTGATCGCCTTTCTCTTTTGAGGTGTAACTGTATAATTCTGTTAACGGATCGACTGTCAATCAAACTTTGGCAAATTAAAACTAGTAAATATTACAACTCTAAAATTAAACATTATGAATATTACAAATTACAAATATTATTTATGTTAGTTAAATAAGCCCAAATGTTTACAACTAGGCCTACATTATTTTGTGTTGGTCAAGAGACTCCTATGGTGAATATACATGCTAGAACAACTTTTTATGATTTCTTCATAAGTATCTGTGGATATGTTGACAAGAAACAATGGCAAACAAAAATGTTAACATGATAATTTGTGTAAATTCATATGTAATATTTGGAATAAAAAGCTTTACATAAGCAAGGTAAAAACCACTTAATTGCTAATAAAATACAACAGGAAGATCAGAGGGGGAATAAGTGCGTGAAATGTGCTGGAAACCCCGCTCTTGCAGCAGACGCAGACGAGATGTTCGGCAGACGCAGACGTCACGTTCGGCACACGAACGAGTGATGTGGCAGACGCAGACGAGACGTTCCGCAGACGTAACGTTTTGCAGACGCAGACGTCACATTCATTGAGACGAGTGCATGTTGCAAAGTCATATTAAAGAACCGATCGGAACGCCATAGCGATCACCTATTTACCACGTGAAAAGCACTGGGGGCGTGACTGCGTCAGCTGATTACAGATAATGAGGGGAGAATGAAAAAACTGTAACTCTCATTGTTTCAAACGGATTACATAAACTGGAAATATAAATTTTTTTAGGAACTTACTTCATTTAAAAGAAGAGAATCTCAGCTTCATAAAGAGACATCTCTCGTATCTCTGTAACAAGTATTGACAGAGTTACAGTTATTTTTTCGAACGCGTTTCTGAATGGACTTCACTGACAGAGAGAAGGGAAAACGCGCATCATGTTTATTTTTCTTTATTTGACAAAAAGCACAACACTTTGTTTTTATTGTGAGTACCCACGGCCGACCTCAGAGGGTTAAATGAAAAGAAAAAGGCTTTCAAGAGGGGTGATAGGGAAAAGGTCAAAGAAATCCAAAGAGTACTAAGGGTGAAGATTAAGGAGGGGAAAGAAGCATACAGGTGCAAATTAGAACAACAGTTGCAGCACGATGGAGTGAAGCAGGTCTGGACTGGCCAACCCGATCTCACGACCAATTCGTATGAATTTGTACGAGTGGCTAATTCGTAACAATTCATACGACTTGACTCGTACGAATTTGTACGAATTTGTAGGATTTTTGCTAAATCGTACATATTTTACGAATTCCAAATTCGTATGAATTCATACGAATGACCTACCCCTGACCCCGCCCCTAAACCTACCCATCACGTGGGTTTAGACAAATCGTACGAATCCGTACGAGTGAGGTCGTATGAATTCGTACGAATTAGCCACCTTTTAATCACTCGTACAAATTCGTACGAATTGGTCGTGAGATAGCGTTGGACTGGCATGAGGAAGATCACAGGTATGAAGCAGAAGGGGGTTCGCTACTTGATGGTGAACAGGACCTGGCTGATGATCTGAACAGATTCTTTAATAGATTTGATAACCCAATGCCACATCAGCCCGCCACACCTGGTCAGCTGATTACAGATAATAAGGGGAGAATGAAAAAACTGTAACTCTCATTGGTTTCAAACGGATTACATAAACTGGAAATATAAATTTTTTTAGGAACTTACTTCATTTAAAAGAAGAGAATCTCAGCTTCATAAAGAGACATCTCTCGTATCTCTGTAACAAGTATTGACAGAGTTACAGTTATTTTTTCGAACGCGTTTCTGAATGGACTTCACTGACAGAGAGAAGGGAAAACGTCTCGGGTTATGACTATAACCCTTGTTCCCTGAGAGGGGAACGAGACAATGCATCGAGGTCGATACTTTGGGGACGCTCCCTTAGCGTGCGCCTCTGAAGTAACAAAGAAACTAGTCCAATCCTGATTGGCGTTGCGTCATGACGCAACATGTGACGGCATACCCGGAAGTATAAAAGTAGCGCCGACGCATACACATACCAGCCTCGCGATGAAGCAAGACGCTCTAAGGCCTGGAGGGGCGTGGCAGAACGATGCATTGTCTCGTTCCCCTCTCAGGGAACAAGGGTTATAGTCATAACCCGAGACGTTCCCTTTATCGAGGGAAACTCGACAATGCATCGAGGTCGATACTTTGGGGAACGAATACCCACTAGGCCACGCACCGAAAAACAGGCCTGTCCCGGAGTGAAACTGATTCAGGCACTCAGCTAGGACGAGAGCACATGTGCGCCAGGCGTACTAGGGAGGTGCAGAATATAGAACCTAACAAAAGTGTGTGGGGTAGCCCAACCGGCTGCCTCACAGATCTCCTGGATGGGAACTCCCGAAAGGAGGGCCCTAGAGGACACCATGCCTCTAGTAGAAAGAGCCCTAACGGCCAAAGGTGAAGGCAAATTGCGCACCTTGTAGGCCTACTTATGGTTTGTAAAGCCGGGAGCCCCTAATAGGCAGGGGCGTAGGAACCGGGGGGGATGGGGGGGACGTGTCCCCCCCAATATTGGAGACAGTCGCATTTGTCCCACCCAAAAATGACACCGCGGAAGACAAATATATTTGCCAACTCTCACGCATTGGCCGTGAGACACACGTATTTGATTGGTTTCCCTATCAAATGTCGAGAGCGCATTATTGTTATGGCAGCGCGAAAGTACATTAAATATAATGCGCGAGCGTGATTCTCTCTGCTCGCGCGAGGAATATGATGTGCCGAGCGCGAATCTCCCGCGCGCGCTCTAAGATACACTTCTCTTGTAGGAATTCTCTCTCTGGGCTCGCTCAGAGAATCCTGCACTTAAAACGTGTTCAGTGCAATCGCGAATCTCTCCTCTCTTCCCCAGCTAACAATTTTAGGTTATAAGAACGTTCAATTCTCCCTCCCTTTATATAAACGTTGTAACGTTCTTGCTTGGTTATAAGAACGTTATTCAAACGTTCAATTCTCCCATTAGGCTATATAAACGTTCTCTTAATGTTTTTCTAAGATATAATGAAAAACGTTTCATTCACTTATTAAAACCTTTCTTAATGTTTATATATATATATATATATATATATATATATATATATATATATATATTATATATATATATATATATATATATATATATATATATATATATATATATATGCTATAACAAGGTATCCTATATAATAGGCATATGAAGAACCTAAAACAAGAACTTTCAGATTTTAAATAAAGACAAAAAATATATAGAAAGATCATTTTAAAAAAGACCCATGAATCATGTCTATAATATGTGTAATGTAGTCCACTGAAGTCGAGTTGAATTGAACCCAAGTAGTTTATTCCAATAAACCGATTTGGGTTGAAGTGACAATATGATGCAGAAAATATGCAGAAAAAATTAGATGCAGATATCTAAATCAGAGAATTCATAGGTTCGTCGATTGGCGGGTGGATTATTTATTTTCAACAGTGGATTTGGATGACTCAAAGTGCACCAGATTAATGAATTTAGCTTTAAAATGTGCAAAATTTTCTTCCGGGGGTGCATGCCCCCGGACCCCCCTAGAGGTACTGGGCTACATCCATAAAAATACTGTTGGAATAACAGCCTATGGTCTGTGAAAAATAATATTCGAATTATCTTATAAATAAGTACATGATCAGGGGGGCATGTCTTCCTCCTCGTTTTGAACCAAGAAAAACCCCTCCGTATTGTCATTGGGGACTGAGCCTCCCTAAAATTAAAATCCTAAAATCAGCCCTGGTCCCCCCCAATATTAAACTCATTCCTACGCCCCTGCTAATAGGTGATCCAAAACACACTACAGTAGGTCCGACCTCGTCCAAGAAGAGGACCTCTCAAGGTAAATACTCGGAACTCTGACTGGCAGAGCAAGGAACCTCTCCTTTTCTGCCGACACATGAGGTGGAGGATGAAATACTTGCAGGACCATGGACCTAGCCATGATAAATTGCACTTAAGGCACATAGCTGGGTCTCGGATGAAGGATGGCCTTAACTCCGCCGGGGGCACATCCCAAGCAAGCTGGCGATAATGCCAGGGCTTGGAGATATCCCAGTCTCTGTAAAGAAATAGCTAAGAGAAAGGCTATCTTGAACGTGAGGTCCAAGGCGAAGCCGACTGGAGGTATTCGAAGGGAGCCAGGAATAGCCCTTCGAGAACCACCGCCAGGTCCCAGGAAGGAACCCTGGACCTGACTGTCGGTCTCATCCTCCAATACCATGGAGAAATAGTATGACCAGTTGGTGCCTCCCCAAAGGCCCAACATTTAGTGGTGCATGGAATGCCGCAATGGCAGCCACATACACCCTACGTGTGGATGGGGAGAGATTCGCAGAGAAATGATCTTGAAGAAACCCCAGAACTGAAGCCATTGGGCAGTTAACTGTGCCTAACTCAAGTTCTCTACACCAAGTGGAAAAACATTCCACTTGAGGTCATATAATCTCCTAGTAGACGGAGCCCTAGAGATAAGTATGGTTTCGACCACCCCAGATGATAGACCAGCATCTAGGTACTGAGCCCCCTCAGAGGCTAGACCCACAATTTCCACAGCTCTGGATGAGGATGGAATATAGTGCCTTCCGCCTGAGACAACAGATCGCTCCTCAGAGGAATCTGCCATGGCGGAGCTATCAGAAGTGAAATTGAGTCTAAAAACCATACTCGGGCTTGCCAACACAGGGCTACCAGAGGAAGACTGATGCCCTCCTGACTGACCCTCTCCAGGACTCCCGGGAGCAGAGCGATCGGGGAAAAAGCGTACAGGCGAAGCCTCGGCCAGGCCTGTACCATGGCATCCAAGCCCCAGCGGGGCTGGATGAGTGAGGGAGAACCAAAGTGGACAATTGGACGGACGTCCCTCGAGACGCAAACAGATCCACTTCCACTGGTCCAAACCTCTGCCATGTCAACTCCACCACCTCTGGATGGAGTCTCAATTCCCGGGCCTCAGCCCCTGCCTCGACAGGATGTCTGCTCCCTAATTCAGAACCCCCGGGACATATATTGTTCTTATAGATAATATTTCCCTTGGGACCATAAAATGATCAGATGCGCCAATCTGGATAGAGGGCACAATCTGAGTGTCCTTTGTCGGTTCAGATAAGCTACCACTGAGACGTGGTAACCTTTGATGTCTGTGAGGAAGCTCCTCAGAGCCCTGAACACAGCCAACATCTCTAGGCAATTTATATGCCAAGAATGATGATGGTCCTGCCACAGACCCCTGGCAAAGCGGCTGTCCGAGACCGCGCCCCAGCCAGCGAGGGAAGCGTCTGTCGAAACAGTTTCCCGGCGACATGACACCCCTAACACTGGACCTTGGGACAAGAACCAAGGTTTCTTCCATCTTAATAGGGAACGAAAGCATCTGCGCGTAACCTTTATTATACGGAACAGATTCCCCTTGGGGAAAAAACCCTTGGCTTTTGAGCCATCATTGAAGGGGCCTCATGTGAAGCAGGCCCAAAGGAATTACGTTGGATGCCGCTGTTATGAGGACCAGCAGTCTTTGAAAATTGCTTTACAATGATGGCCTGGCCTAGCCTAGCTTTATCCTGGGCACCATGGCCAGGATGGATTCGATACGAGCGGGAGACATACGTGCCCGCATCGTAACCGAATTCCGTACCACGCCCAGAAGAGTAGTCTTCTGAGCTGGGTCTAACACCTTTTCTTAGTGTTGAGCCTCAACCCCCGGTTCTGAATGTGGCCAAGGACGACATCTCGATGCCGAACTGCCATTTCCTGAGACTGGGTCAATATGAGCCAGTCGTCGATGTAATTCAATATACGGATGCCCTGAAGCCTCAATGGAGCCAGAGCCGCATCCATACACCTTGTGAACATGCGGGGAGAGAGTGCTAGGCCGAACGGAAGAACCCGATATTGGTATGCTTCGCCCCCGAAAGCAACCTCAGGAACCCCCTGTGACATGGAAGGATGGAGACATGAAATAAGCGTATTTTAGATCCATCGTGACAAACCAGTCCTCGGATCTGATTTGGTTCACGATAATGGTAACAGTAAGCATTTTGAACCTGAATCTCCTCAAAGAACGATTCAAAAAGCCCTAGATCTAAAAATAGGCCTCAGTCCGCCATCCTTCTTTGGAACTACAAAGTACCGGCTGTAAAACCTTGACTCCCTGTCTGGTAGGGGAACACATTCTATGGCCCCTTAATTCCAGTAGAGTCTGTACCTCTTGTTCCATAACCCGAGCCTGTTCTGGAACCACTGCAGTCGGTACCACCCCAGCAAACTAGGGAGGTCGGTGACCGAACTGCAATCTGTACCCATATTTTTATAACATTTTATAATATACAGGACCCATATAGATATATGTTCGGAAGGCATTGCCATTCTTCTACAAAATCTACTAAGGGAACCAGCCCTCGAGGCTGGCCTCGGATGTTTTTCGAGCACTATTCTCGACTTCCTGAAGCTGTGAACCGGCAGGAAAAAAGTCGATACAGATTTTGTGACCATAGTCGGTGCCCTGTTGCAAGCTTTTGGGGCGAACGCCACGGTGTGCGTTCGATGTGAAAATCGATGTGAAAATCGAAAATCGATGTTCGATGTGAAATCAAAAATCTCGATGGAAATCGATGTGGCCCGAAGCGTCAATGACGGCGGGACAACAACATCTTCCCCGAGGGCACCTGCTGCTAGAACAACCTCGATTGTTCCACAGCGGGGGGGCAGCCCTCTTTTTTTTTTTTCTTTTTTTTTTTTCACTTCCTGAAACCTGTCAACGACTGTAGTGACAGCATTGGAAAACAGGCCAGAAGGAGATAGCGGAGCGGCCAACAGAAAATATTCCCTTATTTAGATCTTTAAGAAGATCGGCCTGGTACGCGTGCAAAATCTTCATAGAGTGCAGGCACGCAAAAATTTTTTTTTTTTTTTTTTTAATATTTTACTAAAGGAACCAGGCTCTCAAGCCTGGCTTCGGGTATTAATCAGGATTCGTTCCTGACCCCCTGAAGCGGATTTCCGGCAGGGCTGGCCGAAAAACGATTCTCGATGGGCGAACGCGAAAGCTGCCTGGCCGCAAGCCTGTGGGGCGGACAGTGCAGCCTGCGTTCGCTGGAAACCGATGTGTCCCGAAACGTTTTTAACGGGGGAAGAGCAACATCGATTTCCTGCACCATATAAGCCCAGCCAACCAGTGCAGAGGTGTCCCTGCACGGTTTGTTGGGCAGCACCGGGGCTTAAAGCGAAGATGCCAGATCAGGAGAAAGATAACTCACTAAAGCTTCCTCCATCTGTGGCATCTTGCCATAACCCGACTCTCTCGCACCCACCACATTCGAATAAACATATAATGAATGTGGTGAGATACGTAAAGTGTGGGGTTTCTCCCAGGATCTACACATATATATATATATTTTTATAAAGATCTGGGAAAAACAGTAAGCCCCGGCTCTGAGTTTGTTAACAGTGCTGCAGGAATCTCTCGTCTAGTTCTATTTGACTGGGATCATCCTGCTTATTTTGTGGCCAGCTTATATATTTAAATATGTTTATTTATTTATTTAATACTGGCCACAGCACTCATCACAACAATACAAGCTCTACATAAGCAGAAACATAAGCCGGCGAGTGTGACTCATGTTGCTCGTTCCCGATGCTGAGCACATCTACTTCCTTATAAACAGATAGATCGAGCACTGGGCACTCGTCACGGGCAGAAGAAGGGCTATAACGGGCTTCTGCGTCGTGAACGAGTGTCATAGAATCTGCGGATGATGAGAGAAAAGGTGCCTCAGCAGTCTCGTTCACATCCGCGAGATCCTTTTGCGATCTCCGCGATCTAAGCCGTCGCGCCGCCTCAACGGACGCGGGACCCGAATCGCGGGGATCGCGAGCCTGGCCATCATCAGTGAAATAATATAGCCAAGCGAGAGCGCCCCTAAACAATACACACACACACCCATCCATGACATCATCCCCTCTTTCTTCCATCGGTGACATCATAACTCTCCAAAAGACCTCTCTCTACCACAACTCTTCTCTAACTGTACCGACGGTGTTACATCAATCTCAGGTCAAGGGTGAACTGGACCATCTGAAGCCGAGAAAAGCAGTGGGGCCTGATGATATTGGGCCCAGACTGTTGAGGACATGTTCTACCCAGTTGAGTGGTATTTTTACATACCTGTTTAATCTAAGTCTGCACCTACAAAAGGTCCCGAAACTGTGGAAAACATCTTGTTTGATTCCAATTCCAAAGAAGAGTTATCTATCTAACCATAATGATTACAGACCTGTAGCAGTCACCTCACATATCGTGAAGACGTTCGAGAAACAGGTCCTTTCTTACATCAAGGCCTGTATGTCAAATTACGTGGATCCGTTGCAGTTTGCATACCAGTCCAACATGGGTGTGGATGATGCCCTTATTTACATGTTACAAAGAACTTATGCACATCTGGACACTCCTGATGCATCTGTGAGGTTCATGTTTTTTGATTCCTCGAGCGCCTTCAATACGATCCAGCCCCGACTGTTGTGTGAGAAGATGAGGAGGATGCAGCTGGATTCAACATTGGTCCAGTGGTGTATGAACTATTTATCCAGTAGACCACAGTACGTGCGTCTGCAGAATAGTATCTCTAACACTATTCTGAGTAATACGGGGGTGCCGCAAGGAGCCGTTGCTGGCCCCGTTACTGTTTACTATACATCAGACTTCCAGTACAATAGTGCCAGTTGCTTCCTCCAGAAATTTTCAGACGATACGGTCGTTGTTGGCCTAATTAAAGGAGGTGAGGAGGAGGAGTACAGGAGAACTATTAAGGAGTTTGTTGGTTGGAGCGACCACAACCATCTCCAACATAACATCTTAAAAACAAAGGAGATGATTGTGGATCTTAGGAGGAGGAAGAAGACACCGTTAATCCCAATCGCCATCCAGGGCAGTGAAGTGGAGATGGTCTCCAGTCACAGATATCTCGGTGTGCAGTCTGATGATAAGCTGGGCTGGAAGAGCCACATGGAGACAGTGTATAAGAAGGGTCAAAGCGACTTTATTTTTTAAGAAGGCTGAGGTCATTTAACATCTGCCGTCCTCTACTGTGCAATGTCTATCAGACAGTGGTGGCAAGTGCTCTGTTCTTTGCTGTGGTGTGCTGGGGAGAGGGTGCTCGTATGGGAGATCTAAATCGAGTCAACAAATTGATAAAGAAAGCAGGATCGGTTGTGGGGACTGAATTTGATATGATCCAGCAGGTGGCTGAGAAAAGAATACTATCTAAGCTAAAATCAATCATGGACAATTCTTTACATCCAATCCATGCTCTTGGGGTGATCAACAAGAGCACCTTCAGCCATAGACTGATTGCACCGAAGTGCAAGTCTGAACGTACCAGGAAGTCCTTTGTACCAGCGGCCATCAGAATATTTAATGTGTTATGAATATTCACATGTTACTGAATATACTATTTTAATTTTGTTATTGAATATTCCGTACTGAATATGCATCTGTTACTGAATATCCTATATAGGTATTATTGTTTTTTTTTGTATTATGTTTTGTTATTGAGTGTTAAAGCTGCCGTGACAATATAATTTCCTGCAAAGGATCAATAAAGTATCAACAACAACAAAAGAATAATGTCATTTTTATTATTTTTTTGGTCATTGAAAGCCTTTCATTATCTGAACCCAGTCCGTGCGCACCACCTAACCCTGAAACGTCAGGTAAAGCGCACGTACAGGCTCGCAACTGAAGGAATACATATGCCTACAAATCAAATGCTTTGGTAAAATCACACGAATTAAACATTGAAGACCATTTTGCACAAAAATAAACACTGAAGGTTGGTGTTGTTTTTTTTTTTGTTGTTTTTTTTTTTACAGTGGGTTATAATAGATCATATCATTTAGTTTGTCAGTGCGTTTTGTGGTGTTAGGAATTGTTTTTCTGTGCATTTCCGCACTAACTCAAAACGTGCGTACACCACCTCCTGAGCTGGCGTAGGATTTGAGCATGCCGTACGCCAAACTCCATATTGATAAATCTCAAAGTCACCGTGGTTTTGAGTGTACGCCAGGTGTACGCTGGAAATTTGGTGTACGCACTTTTGATAAATGAGGGCCAATGAGTGTGTGCGCCCGCTTCCTGTTTATACCCGCGATGCGGGGCGTGATTCATGCATGCTAACTTTCATTGGCTCGTTCTATAGACACTCGAAGATGATAGGGCTCCCTGAAGTGATCCCAGTTATGTCGAACGGGAGCAACTGATAGGGAACTTCTGCTTCCTCTTCTTAAATAATAATAACAATAATCTATTTATTAAGGAACCATTTAGGCTTTTGTGCTTTCTTTTTTATTACTATGCATTGTTTGAGCTGCATTTTATACATAAAAAACTATTATCTTATTATTATTATTATTATTATTATTAATTTTAGTAGTTGTAATTGTCACTCTCACACACTATCTGGACTTTTGTTTTCAGTCTGCACCATTTTCCCTTAGTTAGTTAGTTGTCATGGCTGTTGATATTTATTCAGTGTTGTTAATCATCCTTGTTTGCATGTAGTTCTCTTATTTCTGTTCATTATTGGTGGGCCTCAATGTTTGGATGTTTTGTGTGCTACTCTCAGACTGTGGATTTATTAAAGACTACTTATTTACCTTCATGTTTTTTTGTGTGATCTAGCAACACAATCTGAGACAGTTTTGGTATCATCATCATCATCATCATCATTATAAAAAATCATTTAGGCCTTGTATTTATTTTTTGTGCTTTCTTGGTCCCATTAATTATTTGAGTTGGACTTTATAAATAAAATGCTATACAAATGAATAATCATACTTAGTATTATTGATGATAATAATAATAATAATAAACTTTTCAAGTTGCATTGTTGGACCATCATATTCACAGAATAAACCCAATTGTAGAAATTTAAAATAAAAGTGGACAGTTAGAAATGTAGGCCAGGGTTGAATCAGAGAAAGGCTGAAAGGGGGTTTGTGTCAGAGAATGGTTCTCCACTGGGGGTCAAATCAGCACATTTTCCTGCTCCAGTTTCCCGTCATCACAAGTGCTGCTGTCTCACATTGCGGGGTAACACAATTTGACAGCAAAGACAAGAGCTGACACTTTGAGGAGCACAAGGTCTTGAAAGAGGGGGTAGAATATGAGAAAGAAAAGAGGAAGGAGAAGAGCTCAGAGGACTGGAGAAGAATTCTCAACGGACTATGCTTCAAGAAACATCTTGACAGTCTCCCCCATCACATATAGTGCATTGCCCGGTCACATCCTACAAGTGTATATAGCTGCTCATTGGGATTCTGGACTGGTTTTAATACTAACCTTTCTGACTGTAATTAAGTTAACCTTATTTTTACAACAATGCAGAGAGTCTGTCATAATTTAATTAATTCCCATGGGCTGAAGTGGAGAGACAGATGTGGGCATAAGCCATAGACACTAGGGAACAGGAGATGAGTGGACTTTAAGCAGTCTTGGGCTTGTGTGCCAAGCACTTAAACGTATACAATAAGGATAGGCAGTATGTAGAGGATGTGTATAGGCTACAATGAGCATATATATATATATATATATATATATATATATATATATATATATATATATATATATGGACACTAATACCAGTCAGCCATGTTATGTAATTTCGTCTATGTTAAGAGCAATGTTTCGGGTTCAAGCTGAGCTTTATTCATAGCATTTGTGGCATGTAGTATGTGGCATGTAGTATATGTTATACAATAAATACATAGGTTGTGGTACTCAACAATACACAACAATTTCCATGGATTGAGCTTGAACTTTTATTGAAACTTGACCACTAACAGGCATTTAGTGCTTTACCATTTTATTTACTGCTGTTCAGCTGGGGCTTTGTGATTTGTACCTCTGTCTCTCACTCTCAAAGTGTGACATGTTTCAAATTTTCCAACCATTGCGTTGCTCTAATCAAAAAGGTTCTGCACCATTCCATTTTATTTCCAGT
>CM070832.1:25889908-25915457 GCA_036326025.1 Chrosomus eos
ACCGGGACAGCTTGTTTGTGAATGCACAATTGACCCTTCGCAAAGACCCGCCCTCCTTAGTTACTGTCGCTATGCCCGAAAAGCTACGCCGCTCTCATGCTCTCACCATGTTCTCACGCAGTGAAAAATACATCGCGGAGCAGAGAGGAGACTGACAACACGCGGACAGACAGGACAGACCAGGTTACTTTTCGGTTACTTTTGATATTAAACATATTAAACAAAGTCTCAGCTTTCAAATGTGGTCATTTTTTGAAAGAAATTTAAACAATAAATACCGTTTTGGGGCTCTTTAATGTGCCGACAGATCGCTGTAGAGCATCCGTTAAAGCTGCTCGTGATCCGATCATCTCTTCCTTCTAGTTCATTTATAGCATCAAATAAACATGAACGAACATAAGAAGTAATGTTGTTTTAACCGCGGAAAGGCGTCAGTATATTCATTTTAGCAAGTTAAAATCCTCCTAACTCTACTGGCTGCTTTTTCGGACAAAATGGCGAATGGCGAAGTATGATTGGTTAGAACACCTGTCAATCAAGCTCCACGCGAAGGGTCAATTCACACTGAATCAATCAAATTTGTTGCACAAAATTATCTACTGTTTTTCTAATTATTTACACACTTGAAGGCTGGAAAATCACATTTATTCTTGATTTTTGTTGTTACATTTCACTTAATCTCTCTGACTCTTTTGTGAGCTTCTCTCTCAAACAGAACTCATTGTTGTCTAGATTATAAGCAAAGTTTACAGAATTTATTCTGTCTGTGATTTCACTGCTCAGATTCATTTAATGTGTTTCCAATTGCAGTAGCCTTATTATTTTGTAATGGCCTCTTTTCTCGCCTACTCTGGTAGCTCGTCCTAGTTAATGCTCTATGTTCAGTTTTTTTTTTCAGTCCCCTGGCACACTTTTTGAGTGTATTGCAAACATCAAATGGAGTTTCCCAAGGTCAGCCCTCTGGGGCTTTGATTCTTGTAAAGATGAGTCTGTCCGTTTGCGCAGGCAGATGTCTTCTGCAAAATTCAGGCCATCTCTGAATTCTCAGTAGATTGACAAAACACACATTTTGAATAGAATCCAAGATTGGGAAAACAATGTGTCGGCCCCATGAGACTCAGAGCGAAAGACATTAAAAGTGCGGCAGTATTGAGCTGTCTCTGAAACGCTTCCATGACCTTCAAGAATGCCATTTAGAAAGGCTCCAGTTTTGCTATAGCATGTCTCATGTTCTTTAGTTCACATTAAAACAAGCTTGATGAATGCACCGTCCCCCTGGCCAGACCGTTTTAAGGCACATTTCTCAACTTGTGTTGTTCCCATTTTATCTTACACCAAGTACTTTTGATACTTGATATATTTTGTTTTATTTTATTTAGATGAATCTGGAATAAATAGAAACGTTTTAGAATATGGTATCCATTTAATGAAAGTTCTGTCATTATTATTTATTATCATTGTGAGTATTTTCTTATTTATTAACTCCACAAGGATTTAAAATCCTTAAAGTAATAAACAAACAAAATACTTTGATTTAAAACAAAACATATATATTCAAATCAGAGAAAATGGTACAATATTGCGTGCTTAAAGGGATAGTTCACCCAAAACTGACAATTCTGCAATTATTTTGTTGTTTCAAAACTTTATGACTTTCTTTCAAAAGATATATATTTTTAAAAAATATACAGTCTCTGTGTCCTCTGGACCCCATTTGCATACACTGCAGAAATGAAAACATTTGAAATAATGTCAAAATGGAATTTATGAGTGAACTGTGTGTTGTACATCTTTTTGTATACTGCCTCTTAAAGGGGAACTCGGCAACTCTAGCCATTTCTTCGCTGATTTTCACTTTTGTTGTCACATATTTTCTCAACGAGCTCCCCCTACAGCTCTGGGGTGTATATTTCACAACACTGTCGTAAAAAAAACTCACTTGCGGCACCCTTCTCCTCCTTTCTACCACTGCCCATGTGCATTTGTTAATATCTGAGCCGGCCAACTTTATTGTGTGGCTATGTCTATCGAGGTGGGTAATGCATCATACGCAGTATGTGTTAACTGTCGTGTGTGTTAATGTCGAATTACTGTAAAGCAGTTTTTGTTACTCGCTCATTCTCGCTTCTCACAACACTTCCTATTTCCAACTTACCGGGACGTTAGTCCCCATGTTGCAAGGTTGGTTTTCCGCCTGGGAATGCTGGGGGGAGTGGGGAAAGTCACCATTCTCACTAGAACAGGTTATTTAACCATCCTAATGATTTCTAAACAGTTTTATTAAGTTGAAATAGTTGCCAAGTTCCCCTTTAACAACTTGTGTGCTCATGCTATAACGGTTGTTGTTAAAAATAAATTTCACTATGGAAAAAATCAATGGGATTTTTACTTCTGAGCCAGACTGTTGTGCTCCATTGACATTTTATATCAACAGTTCAAGCCTGGAAGTTTTTAAACATGGCCACTTAAATGATACTAGAAAGATAAAATGACATGCCTTATTCAGTTGAGACTACAGAAATAGCATGAAATGTGTGGAAAATATTGATTTGGATTGTTAACTGCAGAAAGCCTGATGATGGCTCATCAGAACCTTGCTGGAACACCTCATTGAGACAGAAAGGTAATCAATGTCTCTTTGTGGCAAATAAGCCTTGATTGTTTGTTCTCTTGGTCCCTTTCCTTCCTTGACAAAATGCTGGTTCCCAAACACTAGCGGTTCAGGCTATTACTCAAAGCGTAGTTTATCAATGCGCCTGTCATATCTGCTCTGCTCGATAAGATCACTCTGGGCTCATGGAAGAGAATTCTAGTACTTTGTACAGTTGAATGTTTGATGGCCTTTTTGTAGATGTCTGCTGCTGACTTCATTAAGCAGGACAGTAAACCTGTCCACTGAGTCCCTACGTCAAACTTAAATTTGCCAATATTGGATGTTGTAAAATCATACATAGGAAAGTGTTTCGCTTTCAGAGTCATTACTAGTTTCATTCGTGCTTTTGATGAAGAAATATTTTGGAAAAAGAATGATGAGAACATTGATAATTAAGGAAAAAAAGGAGAGCCAGGGAGGAACAGTACCATGGTGGAGCTGGCTGGACAGGTGACCAGGGTGGAGCAGGCTGGGCTGAAGACCACCTCAGTGGTGCAAAAAGGACTGAAGATACCCACGGTGGAGCAGAGGGAACTGAAGAACATTTCACAGGGCTCCAGACTAACTTTTCCACTGGTCGCACTGGTGCTACCAACTTTCTCAGTTGGTCGCACCAGCATACGATTTGGTCGCACCTTTTTTTTTTTTTTTTTTGCAACATGCCATGGGATTAATCAATGCATGCTTATGAATAGTGGTTTTAATGAACCAAGGCTAGCAAAGGCTTTCTGGGTTGCAGAATAAATACCTGTAATATATTATATAAAAACTAGGGGTGTAACGATACCCTCATGTCATGATTCGATACATATCACGATACGATATTATTGCAATACTCCAAGACATATGATAAAAGGTTATCAAAAAATTTACTGTTGATTAAAATGTTACATTGATATTACATTGTGGGTTTAAATGAATAGGCTTGGACTCTGTGCTTTTAACCCAAGGACAATAGAGACACCAGAATAAAAATATTCATGAATCTGAAGCTGAAAATACATAATTAATTTAGACAAATATTCTGGCACTTTTTCACTGACTAGATATATTTAAAATAATATTGGACACTTTTTACTGGTCAGGTAACATAAGACATTGGTATTATCAGGACAAATATTCCCCCATTGCATTATTGTAATGTAGTACTGACACTAAAACTCTGAAAACTTGAATTTTTTTTCTCACACAGTAATTTTTTTGGGGCGGGGGAACTATCCACGATAACGTTGCATTTTTGTATTGCGATATATTGTTACACCCTAATAAAAGCACAAATTTCAGGATTTTCATGGATTTTGGACAGTAATTTTATTCTGTAATTTTAAGCATTGAACATTTGAATTATATACAATCTATTTATTTACATCTGAATCATATTCTATCTGTCTGTCTATTATCATCTTTCTATCAGCATCATCTTTCTATCTTTTAAAAATCATTAAACATTCAAATGTATGCATTGTATTTTAAAAATTTAGAGTATTATAATATGCTGATACAGATTTTTCGTTATCAAAGTTTATAGTTGAATCAGAAATCTCACACTCGTCCTTACCTTTTGGATTTTATAATCTTTTCTTTTCCTCTGTCGAGCGATTACTCTCATCTAACCGCTGAAAAGACGTAGGAATGGGCACGGTGTTTCGTGAGACCTTTTCATTTTTTAAATGCCTTTAATTCGTGAATTCGTAATTGGCGCGTTTCACCATCAGTGTGCAATGCGCGTGACATCTACGTTCGTCAATAAATAAACCGCACGTGTCTTGCGGAAGAACATTGTAGCCGGAACTACTTCTCTCTGTTAATGTCTATGGCGAGTCACGCAGGCACTGGGCAACTCCGCAACCGAGCCGAGCCCGGGATAAAATAGTCAGAATATAAACACTTATTATAGGCGTACCGTAGTGATTCAGGATAAGTCAAAAACACGGTTTTGAAAATGGATTCATGATGTATTGTAATGTATTGTATCAATCATGATGATTGAACATAAGTTACGTTACGGACTGCAGCAGCTGCTGATACAACGGCGTTCTGTTGCGCGAGCGTCCACTCGCATTAATGCGACCACATACATTTTTAACTCGCACATTCTCAAAAAATGGTCGCATATGCGACCAATTTGGTCGCAGTCTGGAACCCTGTTTCAGCGGAGCAGACAGGACTGAAGATACCCATGGTGGAGCAGAAGAACACCACCACAGATCAGTCAAAACTGTAACAAAAGGCATTGAGAAGTTAGGGTTGGCCTGTGTTGCCATCACAGAGGGTCTATTGAAGATCTCTGTCATCATGGCAGTGCAAACAGGAAGTTCCTTGAAGACCTAATTGGTCGTATTGGGGCAGACAGGGAGCTCAAAGACAGATAGCGAAGCTGAAAGTTAAAATAAGGCCTCATTGGTCATAGCAGGACATACAGAGAACCCAGGAATGACATCGGCAGTCGTAACAGAACAGGCAGGGAATTCATGAGCAGACGCCACCGTCTCAAAATTAACTTGAGAGCAGTGTCCAGCCCAAACACACATTATGGTCATTGCCATAATGGGGAGTACCGAAGACAAGGGAACAACCTCAAACTGGACGGACAGCGCAGGCACCGGCAGGCTTGGAGCACTGAGGCCAGTGTGGGCTATACTGCCCATAAGTGCAGAAACTACACATTTGGTCAAAAATGAGTTAAGACTTTTAATGGGCTTTATGACATGTGTTCTGTCTTGTGAAAAAATATCTGGGTTAAATTATGTCCCGTTTCGGAGATGCATTACCACTAATCTACCCATAACATGTTTGACTGGCTGGTATAAAAAAACTTTAAAGGCCTTTTTCTTAGTTTATTTGTTTGCGTAGTTACTGCACTTTGCCTTTGTAGGGCAGTATACAGTAGATGCCGCTGGTCTAATGATGTGCTGCACACCGAGAAGCGGTGTAAAAGTATGATTTTATAATCTTTCCTTCACAGAAAGGCATTACTGCTTTTTGGTCAAAATGATTATATCATGTTCATGAATAAGGCATCCTTTGTTATGACAAATTTTGATTAAATGTTGTCGTTTTAGTAAAATGGGTCGTTTGTACACACATGCAAAAACCGCGTGAAACAAAGCAAGAATAATAACCCAACGTGTTCTTGATTATTTGTACGCAACAAAATTCCCTTGTTTGGCGGTCATGAGTTACTGGGCATAGTGAACACACAGCTGATTCCGGGCATAAATACAGGAATTTTAATATTTGCGGTTACCATTCATAACTTACAAAAATTTTGTTTGAAATGATGTGTTCTTAATTATTTCCCACCAATATATCCGCTCTTAAGTCACTTTTGAGCATTAACCGCTTCATTTGAGAAAACTTATTGTCATGTCATAAACACGAACTAAGGTCTTCGACCCATAATTTTTCAACAATCATTAAGATATGGTACGAATGACAATTTAGCGTAGCTGAGAATGTTAGGACAGTTAAGTAATAAAATCACACTGTAACAAATAAACATACAACAATTATTAAAATAACACAGATTGGTCTGCATGTTTTAATTTTAACATAAAGCTCATTGTACATGTCTGTTTGATCAAAAATGTTGTTTAATCATAATTAGTATAATTGGCTAAGATCAAATTAGATTGTTGAAGTTAAATTTAATAATTAAGGTATGTATTAGCAAATAAAGATCCATGACCATATGATCTGACTATACAAAAATGTACATCCATGACGCATCCGTAACCGTCCACAACACATTCGCAACACAAAAATTTGTCAATTTGCCATATATTATTTCAAATGATCAATGTAACAACTCAACTGAACGACACCAGGACAGAGTTTGGCAAAATAGTCTTTGGAGAATCTGTAGTTAATGCCTTTAATACCTTGGTAATGGTAGACTTTAATTTTTGTTAAGTAATACAAAGCAGTAAATAACTGCAAAATTAGGCTAAAATTCATTCGTAAATATGATGAATATTATCAAAGAATAAGCTTATAGTAAAAAAGCACATGTCACCATAATCTCCCTACAACTACTTGTTGCGATGAGATACTTTAGTCATTTTTCTGTTCTTCATCTGGTAGTTAGCGCTTCTATGTTGGCTAGGCAGTAACAGACCGTTAATATAATGTATATTGATATTAGTTAATTGCATCTAATGAATTATATTTTAATAAACATTTGCAATTGTTATTGTTGATTTTACAGACTTTTAACCGAGTACATTCATTTAGGGTGTTTTCGATGCTTCGAAAAGTGCATTGTTTCGAAAGCGACATTGAATTGTTGAAAGCTATTGTTATTTTTTTTCCGGGGAGAGCGGGGCAAACCTAACACATTTTGGTTTTGACTCAATTATTAAAAAAATAATTAAGTTAGATTTCTTCTTTACACAAGCAACATACACATCTCTGCTACAAAGAACACCTAAAGTTTTTTTCTAGGACCTACCATTTCGTACAGTTGACTGAAAGTGACAGAAGTGCAAATGTTCAACTTACCCCATATGCGGGGTTAATTGTAACAGACAGAGGGGTTAGTTGTAACACTTGTGTGTAACACACATCATTCAGTACTATTTTATCTGTATAGTTTGATATTGTTTGTGCATCTGTATAGATATCCATACACCCATCCCTCATCATTCTATTATGGATCAATATCATGGATAGAGATATAGGAAAGGGCTGCACAGTTTTGCAATAAATAAAATAATCAAAAATTGTAATTGCAATTGAATTACATTTGTGTGTGGCAGCTGCATGTAAAATTATTAATAATAATAATAAAAACAACAGTAATAATAACAACAAGCTTAAAATCAAAATTTAAAGGGTTTATTCATTAAAAACAGGCTATATTTTTAATAAATAAACAAGTGATGAATGCCTAGTAAAATAAAAAATAAATAAAAAAATTCCAACATTATTTGTGAAAGTCCAACAAAGTTAAATATATAAATAAATACTCAAACCTGAAATGTTGCGTGGCTCCCGTTTTCATTTGATTATCATTGTACACTTGGCGGCTTAGTTGCAACACTGTGCTACAACTAACCCCGCTGTGTAAAACATATTTTAAGCCTAGCTAACAGTTGCTAGGAGTTGCTGACATGTTTCAAAACGGTGCTATGTTTTAGCCAACTAGACAGTGATTAATGTCAAATAAAGTTAGATTTGGTGACTTACACACCCCTCTCAGAAACCGAAAAAAAAAAACTATGATGAAAAAATTTACTTGCAGCTGTTCAAACACTCTTTGTCCAGTATCTAAACAAAATCTTATCAAAACTTTCCACAAATTCGCGGGAGAGCATCTTCTTGCAGCGAGAGAAAAGGAGCGGAAACACTCCGCTTGATCCTGACTAACTATGTAAAAGGTCTGTGTTACATTTAACCCTGTGTTAGGTTGTGCCCCGCGCTCCCCTACTGCTGGGTCCATGTTTGGTCAGGTCTTCTGTAACATGGGGTGAACTCAAAAACAAAGACGAGCTGGATATAAATGCAGTGGGTTTAATAATAAAATAAAGATAACAACAAATCCAACACGGAGAACCAGGGAACAGAATGACTGCACCAAACATAACATCCATGAGGGACAAGACCTGACAAAGAACACAGGAGTTTAAATACACAAGGGCTAACAAGACCTGTCACACCTGGGAACAATCAAGTCTAATGAACAGGGAACCAATCAACAAAAGGACTACAAACATGTCACAGAACCGGAACTACATTAAAGTCCACACAAGAGAGGGGAACACAGGCTGTGATCATGACAATACCGAGGTAATAGAATTTATTTTGTATACATTCTCTAGACAAAACGTATATAATGTAGCCTATATCTTTACCTACAAGTTGAAACAGTTTGTAACTACAATTAAAGTCTCATGAGGTAACTAACAAAAATCAATTTGAAAGCTGTATTGTACATTGTGTTTGATTGACTAAAATAACCAGCTCAAATGAACCAATCGGTCAGGAATCAGACTCTTCCCTGAAAATAAGGTTCTAAGTAGTTATTTATTTGGAAAAATGTTTGAACTAAACTGGCCACACTAAATTCCTTTGATTCACTGAAAAATAACCGACTCATTAGTAGCCTATCATTGTTCATGAATCATTTGAATAACACTGTATTCATGTGCGGTGTTGTGGTATCACAGGTGGAAGAATATACATTTGAATATACACCGTTAATGCAGCTGAACAGTTTTTGAATTAGTTACTCAAGTCTTGTAAACAAAGTGACTTTTGGATTAGCCAGATGTGAAATTATTGAAACTCCAGTTGCCATGTACAAGAAGTAAAGCTTTGATTGACCATGAGTAGCCGGTGACTCGATCATCTGCTTGGCGCTTCAAGCAATTACAATCAAAGACATCATTAGGACCTGATTTGGCTCGGTATGAAATCAGAAACGGAACACAGAACAGCATGTAATTCACCTTTAGCTGACCTTCAACTCATTACTTTTTCATTTATGGACATAATTTGATATTCATTTAGAACTGATGCTTGATCACTACTATCATGCAATCAAAATATGGTTTGTTAACAAAAGTCCCCTTTTTGAGCCTATCAAAATGGTTAGCAACCATTGCTTTTTTTGCATGACTGTGCATCAAGTATAAGGAACAAGTTGCACATTAATAATCACAAATCAAGATAGAAGTGCTGAGTAATGTGACGTTGATGTATTTCCCCCGAGGTGTAATTACCCTTGATCCTTCTTTGTTTTCAGGCTGTGTCTGTAATTGAAAGCAATTCAAGCAGTCAGCAATCATTACTATACTGAACATCAGCCAGTGTCGGGTGATTGCTTATTTCTATGCCTCTTCTTGGTTGAGTGTTTGGTTTTTGAAACTTGAAAGGGACTGATCTATGTTGTGGTTCCATGCTGCCCGAATAATAGACCCAATAATAATGAAATCTTTTTCACATAGATTTCACAATAAAAACACTTGGTACACTGGTCTACATTTTTTTTTTTTTCAAATATGACAACACTGTGAAAAGTGTTCACTTACTTAAAAAAATAGTAAGAGTAAACCCATTGCCTTAAAATTAAGTAAATAAAAGTAATGCTTAATTGAAAAAAATAAGTGAACTTGACAATTCCACATTACTTACATGTTTTGATCAAGCATTAAGTTTATTTAATTATTAATTCAATATGTAAGGTCCAATATGTAAGAATTTTGTAATAAAATATCCAAAAATCACTTGCACAGTGTGATATATTTCCTGCAGTTGTGTACTTACATTATCCCAAAAGTCTCCAAAGATTTTTCAATTTTAAATAAGTTCCCAGCCAACAAATGTCGCCTGTCAATGACGCAATATCCGCGCTATCCTTGGTTTCCGCTCGAACTTCCATAGCCATGATGTAACCATGGCGACAGACATGGACAACTGCGTAATGCGTGACGTTTAGCGGCACAAAGTTCTTGTTTCGTTCAAACATAAACCATGGCAAGCAGACTTTGGGACAAACAAGGAGAACTAAAATGAGGATCAATATCAGCGGGGCGTTTTTGAGATGCCGAGAGCTCCACGTCCACGACTAACTTGGACTCGACAGAGCTTCACGAGTTACGAGTCGACTTGACAGCTTTATTAGACAGGTGAGCAAATGTACGTAAAACAAATCAATGTTAACGTTAGCTCAACATGATGACATGTTAGAATATGGTCAGTACGATTTTCTAATCTTGATCTAACGTTAGCAGCTAGTTTCGTATAGAAAACAAACTAACACGTAGAATAACATTATAACTTTCAAACACACTTTAAATGCCGTTTAGAGTGATAGTGTAACGTTAGACCAAGTGAAACTGCGCCCTCTAGTGGCCAAAAAAGATACATATTGTATCTTTAAGGCAACGGGTTTCCTCAATTTTTTTAAGTTAAGTCAACTGATCACTTTTTACAGTGGATTAAAACATTTGGCTACTGTTTCCAAGATATTGAAGTTTTTACATTTTATGTTTTTATTGTACTCTGTATATTGTGTAGATAATCACCTGTCCTGTATGTATAACTTTACAAATCAGCAAAACGTTTCTATAAATCAAATTTATTATGAAACAAAAGGCAAAAAAAACAAACAACTTATGTACATAGTATAGTCAGTGTCAGTGTCAATTCAGCGCTTCTTAGGCTCGTCTCTTGTATTCATTTAATGGAGCATCTCTTGTCACTGTCCATCAATTGTCTGCAAGCATTGATTGACTCCATTTGCTCCATTTGAAGTTATATGCACTGTTCACACAAGTACAAGGCATCACTGCTAACATAAATGTGTCCCTTTGCAAAAATCAAACTGTATGACAGGGGTGCAAATCTCAGATCCTGCAGAGTTTTTCAACCCCAATTAAACACACCTTATCCAGCTCATCAAGTCCTCCAGGCATGTGTTGGAAATAAACTCTGCAGGCCTGTGGCCCTCCAGAAATTGAGTTTTGCACCCCTACTGTTTGATTTCTAGAGATAATATAGGACAATTTGTTCAGCAGAGTGATATAAGCTTAGCTATGCATGACTTATAGGAATAACATTATGCAATTCATATCATGCATGACGCAATGCTAGTTTTAGATTGCATCATTCATTGTATTAACTAAAAAGGCAAGAACTGTCCAAATCCAGTCATAGGGTGCTTTCACACCTGGATCGATTTGTTTTGTTCCGGAACAGATCCGAAACAGAATACTTTGTTCCGAATCAATTTAATATGTCACTCTGTTCACACCACACTGTTGTAAAGCGTTCCAAATCGCGCACCCTTCCAGGGCTTTCCTTACGCCATTACGTCACAACCTCATGCGTGCAGGTCGCGCATTTCATTGAGGGACATCGCCATGACAACCGTAGCCTAACACAAAATGAAATGCCTCAGATATTTGGTCGGAAGAACACATCTCCCGGATGTTGGACACTACACACATAGGGTGACCAGACGTCCGAGAGGGAGAGAGCGAGCGAGAGACCATGCGTGTGTGTGCTAGAGTAGCTGCTACGCATTAATTACATGCACGCATGACAGAGAGAAGGAGAGCGCGAGAGACCTTGCGTGTGTGTGCTAGAGTAGCTTACGCATTAATACGCACGCGTCTCCCCCCCGCAACAAATCAGCAAAATACGCTGATATTGGCGTATGTTGCCAGGCTACATATTGATTTGTTCCGGTTCGTGGGTCGGTTGTGTTCTCACTACAAACGAACCGCTCCAGGGTTCGTATGGAATCGAGCCGAGACCACCTCTTCTAGGCGGTCTCGGCTCGGTTGTTTTGTTCCGATTCAGAGTGCGATTGTTGTGTTCACATATGACCAAACGAACCGGGCCAAAAGGGAAACGCCCCTTTGTTTCGGAACAACGTCTCCAATCGATCCAGGTGTGAAAGCACCCATAGATTTGTTATTGATCCATTCAAAGATGTATTTAGTCATTTCTGGTGTAAATTGAGATCCCTTCCCATTATTGCTCACTCATAGCCATTCCAAAGTCAAGGGTCGTATACTGACCCAATAGCATATCTTGAAAACTAGTGCCATCAACAATTGTAAACATTATTTTAATTCTCAGTGACCCAGAATTATTAAAGTTTGATTACATTTATTTCAGAAGCATTTTGACTGTATACAGTGCTATCAGCTGACGCTTTTGACCATACGTCAACATCCAACGTTTTAGGGTACCCTTTAACGTCAGTATATGACGCTATCTAATCCTAACCCTACCTAGTGTTGTAGTCAAGACCACCTAACCCGAGACCAAGACAAGACCAAGACCAGAGTGTATCGAGACCGAGACAAGACCAATACTTTTAGGGGCCGAGACCAAGTCGAGACCAAGACAGAGGGAGGGCGAGACCAAGACCAAGACCAAGACCAGTGCCCCACACTACAAAAAATTGTGAAACATGATCAAAGGAGCTTCTCAATTTGATCTGAAAGATCCACATTCCCATAAAAATACATAGCCTATATTAAAGTTTAAATAAACGTAACAATCTTTATTCAATACTCCTGGGTGACTTCCATAATTTAGTAACTACAGTATGCAAAAAAAAAAACAATTATTCATTGTTCATCACTAAAGTCTTCACTTTTCTCCACCTTTTATAAACAATACATAAAGTTATGTTGTTTTTAAACCTACAACAATCCTTTTTTAGACGTATTTTTGCACAATTCACAACCAGCAGTAATTCAGGAAAAATTTCCGAATGCTCCACATGAAACTATGGTCTTCCGATCTTTTACCATCGTGACGATTTATTTTTATTAATATGTGCCATGCAAGACAGCACTTAGGAGACGGTGAACCCTTGTTTATACTTTCGCCTGGCTCAGAAGAGAAAGAGTGCGCGCGCGCGACCGGGGCACTCTCTCGCTCTCGCTCTCTCTCTGTGACACGCGCAGCAGTTCGTCTACATTACTCATCGATCGTTTTACATCTAATAAAAGCAAGGATGTTAACAAAAAAATGAGACAATATACTGGCAATTTAGTGATATTTTCACAGTTATGGTCTTGACTGGTCTTGAAAACAAATCGCAAGTCCTCAATGTCCGAGACCGAGACAAGACCGAGACCAAATGTGGTCGAGTCCGAGACAAGACCAAGACCATCAAAAAGTGGTCTCGAGACCAAGACCGGTCTCGAGAACTACACTCTTAAAAGAAATGGTTCTATTTAGAACCAGAAATGGTTCTATCACCCGCTTCATATATGGAACTCCAAAATGGTTCTATATAGAACCATTTTAATGGGTTCCATAAATAGAACCCCAAATGGTTCTTTGAATCCAAGTTAGATGGTTCTTTATAGAACCATTTAAGGGTTCTATATTATTAAACCATAATATGATATTTAATAAAAATTATTATAATAATTAATTAAATTATTATGAATACAAAAATATAACCAATCCAGAAAATTCCAAAAGTTTAAATTTATTCAATTGATTATACAAAAATATTAGTGTCACATTTAAAATTGCACATCTGTATACTCTGTATTATACAGCAAAACATTTTTTACATTTAAGATGTTAAATTACATTCAACCATTTAGTTTGAATTTAATTTAAGCAATTTTCACTTTGCAATAAACATACATAAGCTTGTTTATGTTCTGTATGTACATGTACAGTACTTAACTTTTACATGCATCTCTGAAATGAGGAAAAACAAATCTTTGATTTCATATTTTTGACATTCGACAATGCAGATAAAAAACAATACATGAACAATTAAAACATCTAAATAAACAGCACTACAACTTACACAAGTTGACAGTACATTTTTTAGTACAGGTATTGGTGTTCTTGTGTCATGCTCTTGTTTAAGTTTATGCATATATTTTTGAATAAAAGTCATTGTGCGACTGCAAACAGGCATTCCACGGCCTTTGTCATGTCAATGTCTGCCTCCATGATAATGCTGACACTTTCAGTCTTGAGGGGATCAGGACAGCCGTTAAACACCATGGTTGATGTAGGACCTTTGGGTTCCTGTAAAACAAACATTTCACCTTTTGAGTGCCTTTCACCAATTAACAGAAGTCATCAAATAGACCTAAAATTAATGTTGGTAACCGAACAATGCTGCTACCCATTCACTTAAAATTATATGGACACAAAACCAATGCAGCAAGTCAATGGGCACCGCCATTGTTCGGTTACCATCCTTCAAAATATCTTTTGTGTTCTGAAGAAGAAAGTCAAAGATTTGAAATGACAAGAGGTGAATAAATTATGACAATTTTCATTTTTGGATAAACTATTCCTTTAATACTTTCATTATTGTAATACATGTTTTCACTCATACAATTTATAGAAGCTACAACCTTTACATTGACAATGCAACTTTACACTGGGCATGGAACAGATAGGTTGGATGGGGAAAAATATATGGTGTTACCTTCTGTGGTTTCCTCTTCCTTCCTTTTTTTGCACTCCCTATGATGTTTTGGGCCATTTCATTTAGAGATGTTTCCATGTTCTTCACCAAGTCTGTTCAAAACCTCATCGTCATTTCATGCAGCATCTTTAAAAAATACAAAACATTTGTTTACTTCAGGTGCTTTTATCCAAATTACACACTTTCAGCCAAACAAGTTCCTTAAAGTTAGCATGAACTGGAGGTTGCAATTGACTACCATATAGTGATGTATTTCGAGAATGTTCAATAAGAAAAAAACTGGGCGTGGTAAAGTAATCAAAATTATTACATGCGTTGAGTCTCACTGCTGGCCAAGGTTTGGCAACAAATGAGCCCTCATTCTCACAGGGTTCTTGTCTGTTAACATGAATACAATGATGAAGTCTTTTTATACAGGATTTTCATTTTACTTGCCACAATATACAGTCTGTTTAAACTTCAAAACAATGATACATACCGAGTACAAGATATTTGAGGCACTTCAGTTTCCAGGCTGTTTGAAGAAAAAAAAAAAAATTAAGATAAGGATTTTAAGCTTGCTTTAAGTTTGTTTATTTAGCATCAAGTCCGTTTAAACGTCAAAACAATGATACATACCGAGTACAAGACATTTGAGGCACTTCAGTTTCCAGCCTGTTTGAAGAAAAAGAAAAATATAAATTAAGATAAGGATTTTAAGCTTGCTTTAAGTTTGTTTATTTAGCAACAATGTTTAATATTTAACAACACAGACTTACTTTTTTAACTTATTGAGCTCTTTTTGTCAACCGTCCTTACCTGGGGGGAAATAAAACAGAGCATAAATAACACTTCACAAACCAAATGCATTAAACACACCTACACATTTAGCCATGTGCTATCATCACTTTAATCCAGCGCATGCATCAGTAAACCGCAGTAATGATGAACGATGTTACGAACGCTGCACTGACTGCAACCGTGCAGTTTTAATGGAGACCGGCCGGAAGTTCTCAACTGTAGCGGTGTCCACCTGCTGAGTTTAGCTCCCTCCCACCCTGATAAAACACACATGAACAAGCTAACGTTAATCAAGATTTTCGGGATTACTGAAAAGTAACAGTCTGATCTGGGTTGGAGCTAAAAACTGCACTAAAGTGGACCTCGCGGGCCAAAGTTAACAGTTAAGAACTTCTACACCTGTTAATATAGGCCTGGGGAAATACTCAACGCAAACTGAGTTAACGTTATGTGTATGAAACTGCGACAAACATTCACATATCATACACCTCCGTCTTCCACCCGGTTCGCTTTTATTTCAATCGGCGCCTATCGTTAACTTAACGTTAAATTACCATTAAAGAAAAACGAGCGTGCGCTTCATTGAGATTAAAATTCACGCTTCTGTCTCGAAGCTCGTCTCCTTATAACACAGCTGTCTAATTGTTATTGACCATTTCATTAACTATAACAAGGAAATAATGGGAGATTGTAACTTTATTACTTTAAAAACCGGAGCAAATTCAATTTAACAGGGCTTTCTGAACCTACGGCTGACGAAGCCCATCGGTGCTAAGTTACACAGCAGTGTTTTTAACTGAGGTGAAAATATTCCATTTTGCTTCTAGTATCAGTATTTAACACAAGGACTATACTGTAACCAATAGAAATATTAACTGCAATACTAAATATTTCAGTAAAATGATTTCAAAAATGTAAAAACTTAACTTACCTGAGGGTATGAACGGGCAGAAATGGCGGACTCCTCAGTTTGAAAAATTAACTGTCACTTGAAGGTTCTTCTTCGCCAATCCACCAATAGGAATTCAAGGATGATGCAACGCATATACGCCACCAGAGGGCATTTTTACGATTATTATTTTTAATGTTCCCTTCAATAGATTAAAAGTTAACCATCACTATATGGTACACACAAAATAAAGAAAACACTTTGGTTGTTTATTATTAGGCCTATAATGTTTTATTACAAAATGATTGGTAAAAAAAAAGGCAAACTTATAATGTATTAGGAAATATAAGTTGCATGCTAATGTACAAACGTGCATAAAGCAATCTCAAATCATACATTGACTAGATATGAAAATTTTGTTAACTCTGGTTTTTGACTACACCAGTCATTCTCATGGGTCTTGACTCAAACAGCTTTGTGAATGTGTTGTGTATAATTATTGTGTAACATGAATCTTTAGTTTACACTTCAGTAATAAAACATGAATTATAGAACCATTTTAATAAAAAAGGTTCTTTGCTCTCCAAGGGTTCTACATAGAACCATTTTGTCGTTAAAGGGTTCTATTTGCCAAGTACGGAACCCCAGGGTTCTATATAGAACCTCGAGGAACCCTTTTTTTTTAAGAGTGTACAACACTAACCCTACCCCAGACCTAAACCTACCCGCGTCATCTAACTGACGCTAAAGGTAAAGCGTCAGACATATGACGCCCCGGGATCGTCATCTAACTGACGTTAAAGGGTACCCTAAAACGTCGGATGTTGACGTATGGTCAAAAGCGTCAGTCATCTGACGTCTTGGGATGAGACTGTGTTAGTGCTATAAGGACCAGGGTTAGCACCACTTCCACAGAAAGGGGAAATGGCCACCTCTGCCTTTATATATAATTATTCAATATTTTGTTTTATTTCCTGATGTATTTATTTGTAATAAATGTATAGTGTTCAAAAGTTTGGATTTGGTAAGATTGTTTTTAATGTTTCTGAAAGGAGTCTCTTATGTTCACCAGGGCTGCTTTTATTTGACCAAAATTACAGTAGAACTTTTCTATTTTAAAGCAACACTATGTAACATTACCTTAAAATAATGTTTCCAAAATCTTATCAGTGGTTCATCAAGTCGTAACAGGGTGAATGGCACTTCTGCCATAGCCTGATGGGGTCTGTGTCGCTTTTACTGGCACTATGTAACTTCGGGGTTTGGGTAGTAACCCGACCACAAAAAGAACTACAAAATTCGACTGCTTTATGTCAAGTGCTACAATAGTCATCATTTCGTTTTTCTTCGTTTTTTAATGTCGCAATACATCATCCTTTCATGAAATAATGTAACATACTCTAACTTGTCTGTGGACATCGTTCATTCTAAAGCCGGTGCTGGATAAACAGCGAGCGTGTTTCCTATTTCTATACGAAGGCTCCGGGTCGGATTTACCGCGAAATCCATCGGATGTGACGTGCATGCGCACTCCCGAACCTCTCTTCTTTTTATATACAGTCTATGCGACGGCACTGCAGCGAACTACATGAGTCTGATAACACCAAAAAACGTCTCCAGCACAACACAGACTCCAACACAAACTCCACATAAATATAAAAAACAAAAAAAACTTTTATCAGCTCGTCAGGCCAAACGTGAATAGGATCAACATCGGCAGAGCGTTTGAATTATGGAGAGACCTCCGCTTTATTTTAGGTATATATTTAGGTAAAAAAACAGACCCGGAGTTGGCTTTCATCCCTATTGTGATGCTTTCTCCGGTGTGTTGAAAGTCTCAGTGTGGCCGGTACCATGAGTGCTCTCTTGAGTTCGACCTTGTAAAAATTGGTTGCAATCTGAAACCTCACCGCTAGAGGCCGCTAAAAACTACACATAGCCCCTTTAATCTATATAAGCAAATAAATTGAGACACCCATACATATTAGTATTGTAATTTTACATTTTTCTGTAAATTAAAACAAATAAAAATAATAAATAAATAATTCTTAAATTACATTTTGCTAACATATTATTTGATAGTCAACTTTAGACATTCTACTAACTATAAGTAACTTTGCATCTGCATGTCAACTACCAGTCAATAGAGTATGCTTCATATCAGCTAACATTTATATTTTGATGCTAGTAAAGTTACTTACAACAACAACAACAAATAAGTTTCATTGAAGGAGGGTCAAAGAGCATCCATCCAGAACATCCTAGAAACCACACATCTTGTTGATCTGTATATTAATGTAACAATACATTCAATCCTACTTATCCAGCTTCTGTATTTTCAAGCTATTGTTATTGTTATTGTTTTATGGGGAGAATAATATGTGATATGCTCTTTTTAATTCCCTGTTTGTAAGCTTGAATGATTTCATCTTGATAAAGGTGACCTTTTGGAGTCAGGCAACAGTATTTTCCTGTTGAGAACCCAGTCATGTGATTACACTTCTGTGGCAGTCAAGCAGACAGTAATGGCCTGAATCAGCCTTTCAACAGAGGAAGTAGCCATGCACATATTTTATTAAACTATAGGAAAAACGGTCCAAAGCGTTTGAGCCATGCAGCAGCCAATGTCAGGTTTCATATCACTGTGAGCACTGCTCAGGGAAAAAAACATCAATGTTATCAACCATCTCCATTTACTCCAAAGATTCCTCTTTATAAAATATTGAAGGCAGTCACACAGTCAGGAGGACACAGCGTTTCTGGTTTCGATATAACAGAGAGTTTTAGTGTGCAGGTTGGCTTTGCTGGAGGACGTATGGCATGAAATCAGCCCCATGGTGGGAAATTCACCATTCATTAGTCCATTAATATTCTAGACATTAAAAAAGAGCTTGCTCACACTCCAGGTTGTTTTTTTTTCCGCCAATGACAATTGGACATTTGAAATGTTCTACTTTTTTCCTCCATTGTACTGGAGTACTACGGAGCTCTTTTGCTAAATGACTTTGTGAAGATTTGACCTTTTTGTTGTGAAATCTCAAAGCGGAAAGTCATGAATCTCTTGAGAGGTTTTGTGGCAGGTAAGTATTTTATATTAAAAGTTAGCCACTGGCAAACTTTAGGAATTTTTTTTTTTTTTTTTTTTGCTGGAAGTGGCCAGTCTCGTCGGCATTGATGTTTTCAAACATTTCACTGGACTTACCATTAGGCAGCTTTCATTTCAACAGTAATTGGATGGTTTGCTGTAGGCTTGTGTGCAAAATTGATGAGCGAGTACACAACGTTAATTTACCACAGACCCATTATCGATGCAGACTGACTAAATAATGTTTTGACATTCGCCCTAATTTGATTTAGGTAAACTTAGTTCAAATTAGTGTGACTTACAAATATACAACTAATAAACAATATAATTTTCTTGCCTGCCTGCCTGGATACCCTTGATTCCAGAAGTATTATTTTCCCTTTCATTGCTATGATATGAACCACAAAATTTCAAACTTTGAATCAAAACAAAAATCAGACAAAAAGACAAAGGTACAAGACTGTAAATAATGGCTTTAATGAGGGAAATAATTAAAATCCCATGAAACACTGATTTTCTCTTTCTTTCTTTCTTTCTTTCTTTCTTTCTTTCTTTTTCTTCTTTCTTTCTTTCTTTCTTTCTTTCTTTCTTTCTTTCTTTCTTTCTTTCTTTCTTCCTTCCTTCCTTCCTTCCTTCCTTGCCAATGCATAAAATCTTAAAGCTCACAGGAAATCTGGAACCTGTAGCCATATTTTTATCCAACATGGCTGCTTAATCAATAGTTATGTATTTGTTTCAGCAAATGGTAACTTCTCACTTCTCACATACTGAAAAACCTATTATGGTCTATAGCTGTTTTTTAAATATGATTTAAAGTCATAAATTGTCATTGCCCACTGTACCCCTCTGCTGGTGCCAAGATTTTTAATTGCAGAAAGAATAAAGGGGCTCAGGGATTGTTAGCATCTGCAGTTAGCAAAGTATATGATCAGGGCCAATTACTGGCCTCCATACCAATTTCACTTAGAGCACATCAAAGTGAACACTGTTCACTGCCTCCCTGCAAACTCCAAGAAATAGCGGTGCATAGTCCCCCTTTTTTTTTACTTTTTTTTTTTTTTTTACTTCTGCTTTCAAATGGCCCCATTAACAAATCAGTAGCAATTGTATGACATGACCATTAAGGCTCTTTATTCAGAACCTTGAAATAGCTTCTGATGTTGGAGTAATCTTTTTTTTTTTGTGGCTTTATATAGCTTAAGAATAATGCATGCTTTGTTGAATATGAACCATCATCTTAACTTGATGCCTGATCTGGAAATCTTGTCCGTAGCTAATCTTCTATTTTTAGGTGCAGAAATAACTCCCTTTCCATTTACCCACAATTTCTCCGTACCTCTGGTAGTCTGCTTCTGTAATAGGTTTCAGCTTCTGAATACACTTTACATTTCAAACCACAGTACTTTTTTCAAGATTTAAACATGCCTTGTTCTTATTTGTACTGTTCTTGAGATGTTCTCTATTGCAGGTAATTTACCTGAAGGGTTCATATCGTGTATCCCACTCTCAGCAGGAAGACCGGAGCCCCGTCTGACCCACATGTTAATGCTGGCTGTCTAGCTTAAGTTAACTCAAGTGTGCACATGGTAAAATGACAAGTCTCACGACAGGTTAATAATCACCTTTAAAACAACACTAAAATAACCGCATGCAGTGGCCTGAAAAGACTGAAAATACAAGGTGACATTTATGTGACTCATAAGGTCTGTTTCAAATCCTAGTGAACTGCATATCATAGCTACATAATTAGACCTCCTAGACAGCATCAAATGTGTGATTTGCAGAGAAACCAATCCCAGAATGCATTGCAACACATTTGATTTCAAGGTTTTAGATGGTGGATGTTGAATTTGATTCAGCCAAAAAGATGTCTATCTAATGCAAGAAGTTCAAAATGTTGGGGTCAGTAAGATTTTTTGTTTGAAAATGCAAGTACACATTAAAGTGACTGTAAAGACACTTGCAATATTATGAAAGATTTCAAATAAATGCTGTTTAGTTGAACTTTCTATTAATCAAAGAAACCTTAAGCAACACAACTGTTTTCAACATTGATAATAAAAAAAATGGTTCTTGGGCAGCAAATCATCATTTCAGAATCATGTGACAAGTATCATGTGACACTGAAGACTGGAGTAATACTGCTGAAAATTCAAAAATATGTTTTAAAATGTATTTAAAAATAAAGCATTTATTTTAAATTGTGATAATGTTAATGTTGTATAATTTGCTGTATTTTTCTTCAAATAATTGCAGCCTTGACGGGCATAAGAGACTCCAAACGTTTGAATCAAGTATTTCGTTTAGCAACATGCTAACATCAGACTTCATTGGGTAATGCCCTGACCAGGCACAGATTTTAAGCATATTTAGATTAAATTAAAAATTAATTTCATTTTTTATAACCTTTTCAGGACTGTATTTAAAATACATTTGTAGTCAATGTTTTTTTGGCATCATCTGTGAATGTAAACTGAATCTCTCGTGTGTGGGATATAAGTGAACATCAACATTACTGCTGATAAGGAGCGTCTCAAATCTGTCACGTTTGATCACAAGTTCAGTATGGCGTACCACAAGGCTCAGTACTAGGACCGCTGCTGTTCACTCTGTACATGCTACCATTAGGAGATATAATTAGGAAATATGGAATTAGCTTTCACTGTTATGCTGATGATACTCAGCTGTATATTTCTTCAAAACCTAACGAAACTTACCAATTCACAAAATTAACGGAATGCATAGCTGATATAAAAAATTGGATGACCAGTAATTTCCTATTACTAAATTCAGAAAAAACAGAGATTCTAATCATTGGACAAAAAACTTCCTCACCTAATAACCTAGAATACTGTCTAACACTTGATGGCTGCTCTGTTAAGTCTTCATCGTCAGTTAGGAACCTGGGTGTGCTCTTTGATACCAATCTTTCATTTGAAAGTCACGTGTCTAGTATCTGTAAAACCGCTTTTTTCCATCTTAAAATATATCTAAATTACGTTATATGCTCTCACTGACAAATTCGGAACAATTAGTTCATGCTTTCATGACCTCAAGGCTAGATTATTGTAATGCTCTACTGGGTGGTTGCCCTGCACGCTTATTAAACAAACTACAGCTAGTTCAAAATGCAGCCGCTAGAGTTCTTACCAGAACCAGGAAGTATGACCATATTAGCCCGGTTCTGTCAACACTGCATTGGCTGCCTATTAAACATCGTATAAATTTTAAAATATTGCTGATTACTTACAAAGCACTAAATGGTTTAGCTCCCCAGTACTTGAGCGAGCTCTTAACGCATTATAGTCCTTCACGTCTATTGCGATCTCAAAATTCTGGCCAGTTGATAATACCTAGAATATCAAAATCGACTGCTGGCGGTAGATCCTTTTCCTATTTAGCACCAAAACTTTGGAACAATCTTCCTAACACGGTCCGGGAAGCAGATACAGTCTGTCAGTTTAAATCTAGACTAAAAACACATCTCTTTGGCTTAGCATACACATAACACATTATAGATTTCTATAATTCAATGTTAGGCTGCATAGATTAGATCAGCCGGAACCGGGAACACTTCCCATAATTCCTGATGTACTTTGTACATCATAAGAAGGATGGCGTCTACGCTAATATTAGTCTCTCTGTTTATCCCGAGGTTTACCGCAGACCGCCGGATCCAGGGCATATCCAGATCTGATGAAGGACCATCACATGGACACGACGACACGCATTATCAGGGCTGTGAAGGTCCATGGACACCTCACCACTCATCTCCTCACCGGCCGGATGACCCTACCCAACCAGATGAACTGGATAATATCGTGAAAGTTCTGATCCCATCTGACTCCTGACATTATGCAGCCTAACTCATAATCATACACTGTTCATTCGTTGGCCAAAGGAGGACTGGCCCCCCGACTGAGCCTGGGTTCTCCCAAGGTTTTTTTCTCCATTCTGTCCCTGATGGAGTTTTGGTTCCTTGCCACTGTTGCCTTCGCCTTTTGGCTTGCTTAGTTGGGGACATTTAATTTTCAATTGAACAATACTATTACAACATTGTTTTCCTGTTATCTCTGTAAAGCTGCTTTGAAACAATTTGTATTGTAAAAAGCGCTATATAAATAAAGGTGACTTGACTTGATGTTCAATATTGGTTAGTATGCTTTTTATTGACAGTTCATAGCAATTTGAAACTCCAGTTTCTCTCCTGTACCAAAATCTCATCATAAACATATTCTGGAATGTCTGAACTGTCTCAATGTCAGGGTTTGTGCAGGTAGCTGAAGACGAGGACACGAAAGCTTCAATATAAATGATTTAATACCAAAATGAAAACTTTCCAAACTTAAACAGGAACAAAACTCCAGGAAATCAGAAACACACAACCACACATGGACGACGATCGACAAACACTGAGGGAAAACACAGGGCTTAAATACACTGAACCAAACAAGATAATTAACTGAAAACAGGTGCATAAAATTGGACACAAACGAGGAGCGGGAAAACTTAACAGGACTAAACCAAAAACCACAAAGACAGGGGGAAACAAGATCACAAAAGATTAACAGAACACATCAAAACGTGACAGTACCTCCCCCCTCCCCGAAGGCGCGTCCTCGCGCCGTATAACATCCAAAGGGGTGGGAGGGTGGGCGCCCTGGAGGCTGACGAGGGCATGGTGCAGGTCCAGGAAGCCTCCAGGGCGGAGCAGGCTGTGGGCGTGGCTACGGCGGAGCAGGCTGTGGGGGTGGCCACGACGGTGCAGGCTGTGGGCGTGGCCACGACGGTGCAGGCTGTGGGCGTGGCCACGATGGTGCAGGCTGTGGGCGTGGCCACGGTGGAGCAGGCTGTGGGCGTGGCCATGGTGGAGCAGGCTGTGGGCGTGGCCACGGCGGAGCAGGCTGTGGGCGTGGCCATGATGGTGCTGTGAGACTCTCGGGCGTCCAGGGCGGAACTGTGAGACCCTCGGGCGTCCAAGGCGGTGCAGGCTCTTCAGGTGGCCACGGCGGTGAAGACCCTTCAGGTGGCCGTGGTGGTGAAGACCCTTCAGGTGGCCATGGCGGTGCAGACCCTTCAGGTGACCATGGCGGTGCAGACCCTTCAGGTGGCCATGGCGGTGCAGACCCTTCAGGTGGCCATGGCGGTGCAGACCCTTCAGGTGGCCATGGCGGTGCAAACCCTTCAGGTGGCCATGGCGGTGCAGACCCTTCAGGTGGCCATGGCGGTGTTATCTTTTCGGGCCTCCGTGGATCTTTGGCCGGCCACGGCGAAGGCGTATGGCGCCCCCCCAAAATTTTCTTGGGGAGGACAGGCTCATGATCGGGAACTGACTTGACATCAACGGGCGCTGGGTCAACGGGTTCTGGGTCTGGGTCAACGGGCTCTGGGTCTGGGTCAACGGGCTCTGGGTCTGGTGCTGGGTCAACGGGCTCTGGCTCTGGCGCTGGGTCAATGGGCTCTGGCTCTGGCTCTGGGTCAACGGGCTCTGGCTCTGGCGCTGGGTCAACGGGCTCTGGCTCTGGCGCTGGGTCAACGGGCTCTGGCTCTGGCGCTGGGTCAACGGGCTCTGGCTCTGGCGCTGGGTCAACGGGCTCTGGCTCTGGCGCTGGGTCAACGGGCTCTGGCTCTGGCGCTGGGTCAACGGGCTCTGGCTCTGGCGCTGGGTCCACGGGCTCTGGCTCTGGCGCTGGGTCCACGGGCTCTGGCTCTGGCGCTGGGTCCACGGGCTCTGGCTCTGGCGCTGGGTCAACGGGCTCTGGCTCTGGCGCATCATGGGACTCGGAACTGGACGGGGCCAGCACATCATGGGACTCGGAACTGGACGGGGCCAGCACATCATGGGACTCGGAACTGGACGGGGCCAGCACATCAGGGAACTCGGAACTGGACGGAACCAGCATTTCAGGGAGCTTGGGGCTGGGCTCAGGCTCTGGCGGGCAGGCGACGGGCTCAGGCTCTGGCGGGCAGGCGACGGGCTCAGGCTCTGGCGGGCAGGCGACGGGCTCAGGCTCTGGCGGGCAGGCGACGGGCTCAGGCTCTGGTTGGATGTGGCTGACGTGAACCCCAGCCTCGGCAGCCATCCTTTGGGCTAACCGCACTGATATCAGCGGGGGATCAGTCAAACTGGATATCAGCCGGGGAAGTCCAGGGACAGATCTGGTGGCAGGGCTGATGCGGTGTGCAGACTCTGGCGGGCAGACGATGGACTCT
>CM070832.1:25915557-25927046 GCA_036326025.1 Chrosomus eos
CCCTGCCATTCTTTATAATAGATAATAGAATCTATTTACTTAAATGTGATCATAGTATGATCAAAATAGAAAGTATGTCACTTCTGCTCAACCTAAATGGAACTGCCAAAATAATGACTTGCAAGTTGCAAAAATAACTCGTGCCCTGTCATTTGCATAGACAGTAAAAGAAATGGACACAGCGACCCCATAGATTTCAACAGAGAAAACTGAAGCCCTTTAGAAGCACTCACTTCCTGATGGCTGAGTGTACTGCACATGCTCAAACTGAGCTTGACGATGTAGATGTGACGTGAGCAACCTAGTAGCTGCGCCAGGCGAAATCTGAATCATTCCCTTCCGAATCTTGCAGAGACGGAGAGCGTGAGTATTAGCTGTCCATGAGCTCGCAGCAGGAGCAACTTTACAACTCTCTGTGTGCTTCTCCCTTGACTTTGCTTCCACGTCCCTCCGATTGCCTGCGAGCTTCTCCTTCTGTCTATATGGTAATTTCTCTTGTGTGCGACAGAGAGTCGCGGGGTTATAATGCAATCAATCGTTAGCCTATATTTACAAAAACGGCTTCTAAATCGGCCATAACGTAAGATACAAAGTAATGGAGAATTTGATACATTTTCGTGTTTCTTTACAAATAATAATGGACAAATGGAGTCTTTGAACGTCTCCGATGTAAAGTTATTCGCTGTCAAAGTGACGCCAAAATGAATGGGAGTCAATCGAATGCTAATTGCTAATGCTAATGTGAATTTTGTCACTGTTTTGGAACAGTTTTTATATCAACTTTTAATTATATAATCATGTTACTACTCCAATCCGTTATTGAAATACAGTATAAGAATTTAAAAAGTATAAGTAATAAAAACTAGTTTTCAAGACCAGTGTTATTTTAGGTTTTTTTTTTTTCTACATACCTTCTGATATTCATTCATGATTATTTTGTGCTATAACTAGTATTAAAGTAGCCTGGCTAACGCCAGACCCAATTCTCGTTGAGACTTGGGTCTGGGAACCACATGTACATTTTCTCGTATTTGAGGCGTGGTTTACGAATGCCCGGCACTGTTTATTGGGTGCTAAGAATGTCTATCAAATGCTCATAGCCAACATATGTCGTCATCGTCTTGCTGTTCCCTCCCCGTTCTGTGATCCCGTTCTGTGATTGGTTCCCTAAATGAGGCGAAAAATCTGGCCATGGTATCCAGACTGACTTTCAGCGTGAATTGAATCGCGCTGCGGTAAGGCAGTATGGGGAAACCCAGGCTAGTATTAAAGAGGAAAAGATGAACAGTTCACAGCTAGCTACGTGGTGCATTATCGTTCTCAAGTTTAAGGTTTCTGCAAAATCAATCTACGAATGTCTTACTGTTAGTAGCCTCTTTAAGCTGGAACAAGAAAATAATGCACATTATATGATTTGGCTGCACACTAAACAAATGTGAAGATAATTATGAGATACTGTGAAAAAGGTCAAAACAAGAACCACAATCTCAAATCAGCAATTTAGGCAGGCGGAACAATTTGGAGGAATGACTATGTTGGAATATTTAACAATGAGTTGTTGTTGTTGTTTTAAATAGAATTACTGACTTGAGCAACTGGCACTTTCTTCGGAGAATAAAGCATCACCACAACATCATAAAAAAAACAGCAAGTGTTATTAAAAACAGCTAATTTGCAATATTCTGACAAAACATTAAACATGAGACTTCATATTATGCAGATCAAACAGTGGCAACCTAGTTTTCTTCATCTCAAGCACATTAAAAACTACTTTGTCATTTAAATTCCTTAAATGTCATTTTTAATCCATGAACAATGACTTGGTCACATGTCTTTTCTGTGATAACAGTCCAATTGTAAGTCTTTTTTCCCTTTATTTTACAAAGAAAAGTATCTGCTCTCAGAGGACTGTCATAGAGGCTCATGCTCTTGCTTGTCACATACACTAGCTAACAGAATGTTTCAAAAACATATTAAGATGATTTTAATTATAAATACCAGAGAGTTTAATCCAAAGAATAATAATCAAGGATAAAGTTTCTTAAATAAAATGTTTTGAGACTGTAAATATAATGGGGAAAGTGCAGAAAGCTAGTATGGAACGTTCTGTTCTACATTACAAATAATAAACATTAAAATATACAGTTTTAACACAAGACCTTGTCTTTGCTAAGTATTGTCTGATTTTAACTGCCACTCATTACGTTATGAAGTTTATCACACTTTGAAGTCTTCTGCAATGATATAGAGTATAGCTTGTTCGAAAGTTAAGATATTCCTTTGAATAAATCAGAAAAAACCCTGAATTCATGTCAGTAAATTGTTTAAATTTGAATTGTTTGAATATATATATATATATATATATATATATATATATATATATATATATATATATATATGGTTGTTATATAATAAATAAAATTATATAGAAAATGAAACATAAAGAAGTAAAATACAATTAATGTTTCAGCAAGTAAATTAAATATGCTAATAAATGAAGAAATTAAATTAAATTATAAACAGCAGAAATAAAATGAATGTTTCAGCATGTGACGGGAATATGCTTATGTTCAGATAAAATACCTTTAAAGAATGTTTTATTCCTATGTGGAATAAGGCCGCTTCTCATCATTAAAAATTGTATCCAGTAATATGTTGCAATGCTTCCGTGCAAACATTCCATTATGTGGTGAATCTTGCATGCCGGCTACATGCAACATTTAAATCTGGGATGCTTATATTTTTAACTTCCATCTTATACCTCTGCGGCAAGCAAAAATCATTTCCATCCCATACAGCCTCTCATGAACCATCAGGAGAGCATGAATTAGCAATGCTATGATATGAAGGGAAGATCTGTCCCCGATAATCCTGAACACAGTTCTGCTTCAGTACTCAAATTTACATGTATGTGCATACTTTACACACAACAACAGCTATTTTAACCAACAAACACAACAACAACCTAGCAAAATCTTACAATTTTACAATAAATACTGTATCAAACAAGCAGCCACAATAAACCAGTCATTAACAGTGATGGGGGAAACGCATTACAAATAACTTGAGTAACGTAATCAGATTACCTTTTCAAGTAACTAAAGTAATGCATTAGTTTTCAAATTTACAACTAAATATCTCAGTTACTTTTTCAAATAAGTAACGCAAGTTACTTTGTTCCCTTTCAAGGGAACGTGCGTTGCGTCGAGATTGACGCTATGGGAACGCTTTGCGTGATGATGACGTCTTGAACACATGTAAAATCAGTGTAATGGTGTGGCGGAATGTCAGAGGCGGGTGATATCACGAACCAGGAAACTATACAGCCTGCTCGAAAACAGAGAGCGCCAGCTTATTTGACTTCAGTTGCGCTCTTTGTGAAACTGTCCCTGTCATATTTGGTGTTGTTTTGTCTTTATATCTTGAATATATACACTACCGTTCAAAAGTTTGGGGTCGGTAAGATTTTTAATGTTTGTAAAAGAAGTCTCTTCTGCTCACCAAAGCTGCATTTATTTGATTAAAAATACAAAACAAACCCAGTAATATTGTGAAATATTATTACAATGTAAAACAGCTGTTTTTATGTGAATATATTGTAAAGTGTAATTTATTCATGTGATCAAAGCTGAATTGTTATCATCATTACTCCAGTCTTCAGTGTCACATGATCCTTCAGAAATCACTATAATATGATGATCTGATGCTCAAGAAACATTTATGATTATTATCACAGTTGAAAACAATTGTGCTGCTTAATATTTTTGTGCAAACCGTGATTCATTATTTTTCAGGATTCTTTGAAAGTTCAAGAGAAAAGCATTTAATTAAAAAAGTAATATTTTGCATTATTATAAATGTCTTTACTGTCACTTTTGATCAATTTAATGTGTCCTTTCTAAAGAAAAGTATTAATTTCTTTTAAAAAAAATAATCGTATTGACCCCAAACTTTTGAACGGTAGTGTATATATAAAGTCATGGCGAGCAGGCAGCAGTTTAGGATGTGTCACCGCTGCCCATTTTATTTAACGGGTGGACACACACACATTCTTTGTGTAGCTTGTTTAGGTGAGGAGCATGCACAGTCAGTGCTCGAGGGTGCTGGCTGTGAGCACTTTAATTTGCTTCCTATGCGGACGCTCTGATCCCGCCTGGCGTTCTTTCGCGAGGACGCTCAGGCTCACGTTCTGGTCCCGCTGCTACCGAGGCACAGTGGCGATCACAGTCTTGGGGTTCGCAAATGGATTCATCAGCGGGGTTAAAGACAGGCCCAGTCTTATCTCTGCCTTCACCTGATAGATCCAGTGCTTTCTCTCAGGGTTTGGAAGCGCGCATTGCGGTGAAAAAAGACAAGAACTTCCTCATGGATGCGCCCCTGTCACCTTCTGGCCAAACAGCCAAACAGGTGGCCGCTTTCTAGAAGCTCCTTCCCTGTCGCTCTCATGTCTCTGACAAACCTCAAAAGCCAGCTCAGAAGCCAGCTCGCCACAGAAAGTCTGGGGACACGGAGGGTGCTCTTAACTGCAGTCTTCAAAGGATAAGATGGATCTGAGGTCGTCATTATTTCTAAGGAGGCTGCGGGGAAGAGGTCCTGAGAGCCCGAGAGAGGTCAACACCTTCGGTGGCCTCAGTTGACCGTTCTGCCAACTCTGCCACCTCGTGTGATTCAGGGCGCAGCAGTCTCCGGCGAGCACATATCTCAAGGACCACCCGGAAACGAAGTGGCCTCGGGATGCCCGCCCCCTACGAGGAGGGCTCCAGAGCAGTCAGGTTGGTCGTTCCCTGCCGGTTCACCATTACAGGGCGTCGGGCAGATTGCACAAAAAAAAACAGAGGCCAGTCTCGAGCGACTGATACCACTGGTATAATTTTTGGCAGCGTGGAAGCTACTGGCAAATGTTTCTTGTTGGGTCCTGCAGACCATAGAAGAAGGGTCTCAGGTGCTCTCGTCCTAGTGCTGCTTGCATGATTTCACACTGTAAAGACACTCGTCGCTATGGTGGCGTTGGTATAGACGTTCCCATAGCATCAATCTCGACGCAACGCAATTTCCCTTGAAAGGGAACGCCTCGGATAAGACTGTAACCTCGGTTCCCTGAAGAGGGAATGAGCATTGCGTCACCTTGCCATATCTCCTACATGCCTGTCAGCGACTCTTTTAGACTTTTACGAACTTGGTGCTCTCTGATTTCGTGCAGACTTTATAGTTTCCTGGTTTATGACGTCACCCGCCTCTGACGTTCCAACACACTTCCAGTCGTAACCGAGGTTACAGTCGTAATCGAGGTGTTTTCCAATTTAATGAATGACAGCTCTCCTGTCCCATTGTTGAGAAAAGTGCAGAGGCGTTGTGTGTAAACATGATGGTTATTGTAGTTCTAGACTAAATGTGAGCATGGATTTACTCATCTCACTGGCACAAAAAAGATTCAGTAGGCTATTCCTCAAAATTAAAATCAGTCAAATACAAAATCAGACTATGCAAACCTCCAAGAATGAAGAATGTTAAATAAAACAAATTTTAAATTTTTAATCTCAGTAATTGACCAATGTATCTGCTGCTGAAGCAAAAACGACTTTATATGTTTATTTTTTATTGGTGTTGTTAAACCTTTTTCTCCTACGCCTATTCTTCTGTTATCCAGAATGGCAGCAGAGCTGAAAGGTTTGTTTGAGCAGGGCCCTCTACTGTACAGGAGTGAATTTGCACTTCCTTCAGCCTGAGGCTTATTATTTGACTTTGGTGTGAAAGGGTCTTTACATTTGCCCAAAAAATAGCACTTTTTTGTTTATAAAACGCCCAAACCAGGTGAGAAAAAGTAACCCAAAAGTAATGTAATGCATTACTTTTTTTTTTTAAATAACTACGTTACGAAATTGGTTAATGTTTAAGGGAGTAACGCAATATTGTAATAGTAACAGTGTAACAGTGACCCCAACACTGGTCATTAATAATCAGTTGCTGTTTTTTCAACAGTGACCTCTATTAAATTAAAACATTGCAACCATGGTGAAAGGTTGCTGGCCCAGGACAGGGTGCTCATGGAGGGTAGGGATTTTTAATGTTAGGAGCAAAGAGTTTAATTGCATTACTAAGAATACACTTGGGAAAAGAACTAACCCACTTTTTGCTCCGTGCTGAGCATGTGTAATTAAAAAAAAGTCATGCAATAACTAATCATAGCAAGAAATACCTTTTTTTCTTATGCCACAGGATTTCCAATTAATATTAGTAATGCAGTAATTAGTAATATTAGTAATTAGTATTAGTTACTTATATTGTTATTATACTATTATAATATTATAACTAATATTAGTAATTAGTAAATATTAGTAACATTTTTGTGCTTATTGTGTAGGCAAGGGTCATGATGGTCTATTGATAAATTAGTAAGGTTGATTGTTTTATCTACTTATATGTTAGATACATTTATGGTTATAAGTATTTACATGTTTTAATTAGCATGCTGACAGCAATCTGTGGTTTAGCTGTTAGTTTGCACAGTAAAACTTTCTCAGAAAGGTTACGAACTTTAAATTTACTTCATTAAAGCATTGCCACTAGCCATACACACTCACACCATAAAAAAACGTGTGGTGAAGCCTTAAACCAGCCTCATTTTACAGGATTGGACTAAACAGCCTTACGACCGATTAGTAAACTACTGTAAGAGAAGTATTATTTGTGTGTATTGAGTCAATGCCACTGCTTACATGGGATTCATTTTTGTTCATCTAAAGCCCTATTCGGACTGGATTAGTTTAACATGGAGAGGTGGGGTAAAGTAGGCCTAATTCTTACCAGAGCTTCTCAGTGATTTTAGTCCAGTCAGAATGTGCCATCTCAGTAATCATTACGGGACAATGTCAATAAATATTACGGTATGTTTTACCTTCTGTAAAAAGGTCCGGAAAAATTACCCCAGGTAATATTAATCCCGTGCAGAGAGACCCACTGTAAATATGTATGTAATATTCTGTCATTTCCTGTTTAAAAGTAGTTTTCCGTGTTTTTTCAAGGATGGAAGTGCTTAAAAAAAAGCTTTCAGTTGCATTCTAGACAGTGGGACAAGTCTGTGGCAAAACAAAAGTGTTTTCCACATACCATTAAGGTTGAAAAGAAGGTTGAAAGCACTTGTTAGAGGCACAAAACTTTTTTTAGCATTAGGTAAGTGCCTATTACCAACATAATTGAATCTGTATTTACGCAATTATATTAGGAAGCAAATACACACATGATGACAGGAAGGTGACAGCGGTGTGTAAATCGAGTTACCCCTCCTACTTCTGCTAGTTTTACTGAGATATCTTATCCTATGCAAATTGGCCATTATTATTACAGATGTACTGTGGTAAAATTATATTACTCCATCTACCCTTGCAAAACGTCTAGGTTACGACTGTAACCTCTGTTCCCTGAGAACAGGGAATGAGACACTGCGTCGATGACGCTATTGGGGAACGCCCTCCCCAAGGGAAGGCCTACCAAGGCCGCCCAAAGGCTTGGAACCAACGGCTCCCAAGGAAGGGGATCCTTTAAGGGAATATGGCGAGGGGTCCGAAAGGAGTCCATCCAGTCGCTTTCTGAGGGGGACATAGACTCAATCAGTGTTAAATTTGTCAGCAAATTTTGATTTAGTTTTAGTCTTAGTCTTTTGACTAAAATGCCATTTAGTTTTAGTCATATTTTAGTCATCTAAATTGTTTTAGTTTTAGTCTAGTTTTAGTCGACAAAATACAATAAGATTTTAGTCGACTAAATCTACAGTAGATTTAGTCGACTAAAATATAATGGGTTTAGTTAAATTGTAATGCATTAATTTAGAATGTCTCTAAAATGTCCAAACCCATATACTCCCGGAGAAAACATTTATTAACCTATTAATATGAATGATTTTTAGGTTTTAACATGCAATACAGATACAGATTTAACTATTGTGACTTAAAAAATATCTTAAAATTAAATAAAACCACTTATCCTAAAGTAAAAAACAGTCTTCTTTTCAATGAATGATATATGCATTCTTTATAACTACTTGCATACATCATTATTTATTCTTTCAAGCAGACATATTTATTTGTATAAATTAAAAAAATAATCCTTATTAAAACAAACAGTGAATGATTTTCTTTTGTTGCTTGATCAATATTAAGGACACAGACCGCATTAGGTTTATTGCCACTGTCACTTTAGACATCAGATCATGTCCAATGACATGCGGATACAATTGCACATCCGATACACTCACAACTGTTTAAGACATAACCGACATAGTTGACATGAATACTCTCCAAAACGGACATTTAGACATAATTCTGTGTGTATTTGTCCATTCAGACACGAAATAGAGCTTAATTCAGTAGGCTACTTTTAGCTCTTATTCAGATCTACGTCTGCTCTACTCATTCTCCCAGACGTTTAAATTTTTAACGTTTTATGAGACCGCGGGGTAGATCAGCATGTTACAGTAGCCTACAAATGTGCCATCTACCACACACGCAGGACATCAGTTCTGACTGGATCGCTTCCCATTTTGTCACTATCTAACATTTTCGTCTAGTTTTTATTCGTTGACGAAAATGTCAATAGATTTATCGTCTCGTTTTCGTCTGTGAAAAAATGACGTTGACGAACAATAATCAATCCCACATACCACCAAGGAGAATGACTGATAAAATCTACTGACCTAGTCTTCCCAACAACCTGTCTGTTTTCCCAAACAGAGTCTCTCACAAAACCAATAGGGAAACCGGAACATAGAGGTGGGCATCCTGGAGAATAGAACTCAGCATATTAACTCTACTCATCCTGGATCTACACAGTGCTTTAAAACATTGGGGAGGCCGGGCACTCTAAAGGGACCCTAGATAAGGGGAGCGCCTCCAGCTCTAAGGCTAATCTAGCAATGAGGCCTTGTGAGAGTCCTTCAACCTTCTAACGAGACTTAGGGTAGATAGTAAAATTATATATATATGTTTGACCAGGCTCTGGGATAGAATCAGGGAGACTCAAAGGGAGCGTGATGATCTTATTTATTGCTAAAAACCCACAAGATAGTGGAACCACCTTCAAGGAGGCCTGTGAAAGCATTCTACTTTATACTGATACTTATTAGCAGAAGTAGCCTCAGATATTAAAGGTGTACTCATATATAAATACTATAGGCCTGGCTTTTCTTACTTTACATTGCCAAAGGACAGTGTCCTCAGCTAGAGCGCTATTGGCCCTTTAACAAGGGCAGTACAATCTTATGCTACCTGATTATCGAGGAGGCCTATAGAAAGGCCTACAACTGCAATTATCAAAAGTGTCAGCCCATGGCATGCTTAGGCTCTAAGGGAGTGTACTCAAACTCGTCCCAATGGGAGGGAGTACTAAAAAGAGCTCCAGTGGTGCAGGGTGAATAGACTAGAGCTGTGGGTAGCCAAAAACCCACTAAGCCCGAGGTAAATGGAGGCCTCAGCTAAAAGGCCAACAGCATTTTTACTTTATGACTTGAAACCAATTTAACGGGCCTAGATAGCCAACCTAAAGACTAGCTGGGTACTTCTAGCTACAATATACACCTCTGAAAACAGAGACCTCAATATTACTGTTTCCAACTATCTCTTCCAAGAAAGAGACGGGTCTGACAACGCCCAGAATATATCTGCATGTGAGGCTGAGGAATAGCCTGCTACCTATGTTGCTATTTATTCTACCCTTAACATCCACTAGCTAGCATAATCGCCTAATGCAGAGGCGGGCCTAGGCTATACAACTCTTGTAGAAAGAGGAGGCCAGTACCAGGGAAAAAAAACTAGACCTTACAGAGATATGCTGTAAAATGGTAAATGGACTGGGATTTATATAGTGCTTTTAACTGACCAATGGCCACCAAAGCGCTTTACATATTGCCTCTCATTCACCCATTCATACACACATTCATTCACCGACGGCAGTGTCAACCATGCAAGGCACCACCCAGCTCGACACTTGGTCAGGTGGAACCGGGGATTAAACCACCAACCTTTCGGTTTGTAGACAACCTACATGAACCACTGAGCCACTGCCGCCCCGGCAGTAGATGATCTAAATCTAGCGGTAGTGGATGATCTAAATCTAAATAGCCAAAAAAAGCTTCTAGCAGATCGTCTCCACAAACTCCTAGTACACATGCGTAAGCTAGATATTATGGCAGCCCTCGTGGAGATGGCATTTGAATATCCTATGTCTGAAGTTCAAAGCTATAGTCTCATAACAACTCTCAGAGGTGAGAGGAAAACCTGATATACAAATACAAGTTAGCTATCCAGGTGGCCCGATGAGGGCCAACGCTTGGTTGGTCTATCTGGAGCTTATACAAAGCGGTGGCCTCAGGAGGCAACCCCAAATGGGAGGAAGCCATCTCACGCTGAACAAAACCTGTTTGATGCTCACATGCACAGTGGCCTCACTCGAGATTCCTCTATTAGATGAAGCCAACCTGTACATTTCACTGGGTGACCAAGATTGGCACCACGTACTACATAAACCTAAGGACTCTATCACAAGAGGAGGCCTATGATAAGGTATGCAAGCCCACCTATAAAAAACGGGAACTTCAGGGCCCTAAATTCCCAATTGAATACCTCTTAAAAATACCCTTAATACTTTCTAAACAGGAAACCAAGGTCTAAAGTTAAACAACCTTATAATAGAGACCTACCAAGATCATCCTTGCCGCTCATAGAGTGGCGGCCTTCATTGTATTCTTAAAATGAAGGCCTACCAAACAAAAGCTATAAAGAGCGCACTCACTACCAAGCCCGACTCCAGACCATCAGAAGCATTCCATTTAATGGGAAAATATCAACATCAATCCAGGCCTCAGGCCTGATGTAAGAAATGCCTGGGGGGAAGAAAATAGGGGGGAAAGGAAGAAGAGAGGAGAGGATGGTTGTTATTCACCCTCAGAGTAAGGGATCCTTCACTGGAGCTGGGAGCGCCTGAGCTGGATCACCTCCCTCTGAACCCTCTTCTTCCTTGAGTCGCGCCTTCTCCGCGACCTACTCCTTGTAGGAGGAAGAGGGGCACAAAAGGCGATGCTGAACCTTTGGCCCTGTCTCCGATCCTTGAACTGGGATGGGCAAGGCCCCCCTGCCATGGAATCGGATCGCAGCGGAACGCATGATTTAAATGCAGCCGAGTACGCCTTCGCCTCTCTGAACTTTTCTACCACTGTCCCAACGGAGGTGCCGAAAGGTTCAGATAGTGAAACCGGGGGAAAAAAGGAGAAAAGCCTTTTCTTTCTCCCTGATGTCAGCCAGGTTCAGCCATATATGTCTCTCCGTGGCCACCATCGCTGCCATCGACCTTCCAATCGAAGAGTGGCCCGAAGAGCCAGATATGTGGTGCGGCGCAGCTTGTCCACTGCGTCAGGGGAGACCCTGCCCCTAATCCAAATTCTTCAGCAGGTTGGCTTGGTATGCCTGTAACACTGACATATGTGTAAGGCAGCCCTAGCC
>CM070832.1:25927146-25978753 GCA_036326025.1 Chrosomus eos
GTATTGAAAACCGATTTTATCCCTCTAATGCTATTCAAGATGATGATTTTGGCATACGGATTAGGAGAAGAGGACAAAGTAATTGCTTATAGAGAATGTTAAAGTTTACAGTATTAAGAATGTAAGAGGATGAACTGTATCAAGCAGGTCGCATGCAGATGTTGTAAGTTCTCTGAGGCATTTAAATGCAAGGCCTCAGATAACTAGTGAGCACAGGCCCCCTCCTTCCATCACACTCTTGGTCGAAGACTCAGATATATTGTCCTTTTTATCTCTTTTCTGTCCCTCTCTCTTGTTGCAAATTTAAAATGCTGTGAGAAACAATTAATAAATAATTCTTCTTTCTGTAGTCAAGGTCAGTAGGCATGGGAAGATTCTAGGGAGTCAGATAAAATGTTTCCATTTTTTTTTTAACAAAAAAAAAAAAAAAAACATTTACATATGTCAAGGGGGCATATTAGATGTTGTGGAAGACCAATGTGGATGAAGATGAACCAGAAAGAGCACATCATTTGTAAAAAGTAGGACGCCTTATGATAATCTTTTCAATTGTTTATCCAATCAACTTTTAAAGTCTTTGTTCAATGATTAATCATGTTTTTAATGAATAAATTCTCTGTTTTGCTTAGAGCTCATTTTGTAGCAACCTGAGGCATGTTTATGTTGTAAGAGAGAGTATCCTGGATAAAGATTTCAGACAAATACATTTTATTTATTTTATAAAGTGTCCTGACTTTCATTTTACTGGTAAATTTCCACCACAATGCTTGGTGGCTTTCCAGAATAAATAGTCATACGACCTATATATTTTAAATATATACGCTGATCAAAAGTTTAATACTTCATCAAAGTTTCATTAAATTGATCAATTGTGACAGTTAAGATCTTTATAATGTTACAAAAGATTTATATACATAATAAATGAAGTTCTTTTAACTTTATTCATCAAAGAATCCTGAAATAAAATGCATCACAGTTTCCAAAAATATATTAAGCATAACAACTGTTTTCAAAATTGATAATAAGAGAAAACATTTCTTGAGCAGCACATCAGCATTTTAGAAATCATTCTAATGAGTAATGGATGCTGAACATTCAGCTTTTCCATCACAGGAATATATTAAATTTGAAAAGGTGTTAAAATAAAATTTTACAATATTATTGTTTTTCATTACATTTTTTATCAGATAAATGCATTATTGTTATAGTGAGATTTTAAACGTTTAAAGACAGAAAAGACTTTTAAACATAAAAAAAAAAAATCAAGCCACACATTTGTGAATAGTAGTGTATATAGTTTCACATAGTGATACTTACTGAAAGTGGTATATCTAGCATAGTAAACTAAGTACATTTACATGAAGTCCAGCTATAGTCTGACAGTCCAAATATATCACAATGTGTAATATGTAAAAGATTCATTACCCAGTGTGAATTAAATAGAGCAAGGTCAAATTGTAGACCAATTAATGTGTAAAGTAATCTATTAGGTCTGTTAGTCCAACTTAAATTATTTCAGTCAGACTAAAGCGGCCATAACATTTAAAAGTGACAAATTGCTTGAACTGAAATTGAGATGCATGTAAGATAACACAAGTAACACAGTGGGAAGATTGCATATCATTTTCACCTTTCAGTAAATGGAGAAGGGACCAGGCCGTCTGTATGTATCCCACTATGTACAGGGGCCTTCCCAAGGGCGGCCCTGAGACAGAAACCAGTTTGTCATCTGGTGTCCTTGTCCTACTTTAAACACCACCCTGTTTCTGCCCACAGCCTCAAAGGAGCCCAGAGAACGCCGCTCTCACCAAGGGTAAAAAGCTGATGATGACCTGGAAGTGAGCAACACTCACAGTGGAACATGTTCCCATTTTCACCCTGACACGTTGGCAAACACACATCATCGCCTCGCTAGCATTTGCTGAGTGCAAGCCCCACTGCCATTCCTCCATTTCCCACCGCTGCGGCGCACTTTCAAACACTTAACATTTGTCCTATTTGAGTTAAAGTGCAGTCGTAGGTTTAAACTACAGTAAGAAATGTTTCTACTTTAAAAGCACTGCTCAGAGGAGCATTTTATTGCCTAGAGGTTCATCTATCAGACCTCAGGAGACATAATGGAGCTCTCAGTTATGCGTATTTTAGGTATTAACTTGATTTCAAATGTTTCTCTTAAAGCACTGAGGAAGATACTTTAAAAACTAGACAAGCTAGAATATACTTGAAGTACTTTAATTAACTAGACTACACGACACTAACAAGAAGTACTTCAGCAACTATGGTGCCATTTAAGAAGACACTATTTTTTTTACATACAAAATGCTTTTTTAGCACTCTATTCATCATACCTTAGTGAAAAAAAGTATACTTTATTGCATTTGAAATATATTCCCTTTTTCAATAGTACATTGCAAATATACTAATAAAAATTGTACTATCTTTAAATATATTAAAAGTATAATAGCATCATGCTTTTACCTATTTTCACAATACAACTTTTAACACACCTTAAAATAATTGTACTTTAGTATATTTTCCAAAGATATATTTTAGAAAAATATACTTGAAGTGAAAATTCAGTTTATTTTTTAAAAGTGTATTTATTTGCACTTTATTAAAAATATATTTTAGGTATATTTAACTGTGTGCTGGAAATGATCATTTAACAATGCATTCAAAGTATACTTTCAAAATAATATTATAGTACATAATAGTATTTTGACTTTGTCTAATAATGCACATTTGTTATTGAAGACAAAGTATGCAAATTGTAGTATTTGGAATTAGCCAAAGGTTTTAATAAGCCTATACTTTTTACTCAAATATCTCACACCACATGTGCTTTGGGAGACACGAGTTTGAGTCCCGATTTGTGGATCTCTCTCTCTCTCTCTCCTCTCTCTCTCTCTCTCTCTCTCTCCTCCTCTCTCTCTCTCTCTCTCTCTCTCTCTCTCTCTCTCTCTCTCTCTCTCTCTCTCTCTCTCTCTCTCTCTCTCTCTCTCTCTCTCTCTCTCTCTCTCTCTCTCTCTCTCTCTTTCTCACTTCCTGTCTAGCTTCTACCCTAATAAAAGTTACAAATTACAAATAAAAGTAAAAAGAAATATATATTATATATGTATATTTATATTTATATGCACTTATGGTATATTGCTTATATGTTCCAAAGACACTTGTAATTAATTTGTAATGTACTTGTTACACAAATAAAGTACACTTTAATATCAGTAATCAAGCATGAAATTAGTCCCTACACATGCATATACTTAAAGTATACTAAGTATCCACCTCTGCGTTCCGTTCTTTTTAGAACCAGACCTGGAACTCTCCAAGGTCTAAATGCGGGTGCCATCATGCCCCATCCCTCAGAATGTACTCAAAGGAAGGAGTCACGAAGAGCTGTCGAGAGAAGAGGTCTGGTTGGGCCAATAAGGGGCAACTAGCAAGACCTGCTGTATCTCCTCCTTGACTTTAACACAGTTGTGTGCAAGAAGGCTCACTGGAGAATGCATTTCTGCGGGGGCCCCAGGGCCAGTTGTGGCCAGATTTTTTTCCCTGTCGAGGGATGTCCACTCAGACAGGAGAAAAGAACAACTGGCGGACGGACGAGTCTGGAGGGGCAACAGATGTAACTGTGCGGGCCCGAAGTGGACCCAAACTGCTGGATCGCCTGGGGACGGAGACTCCACTCTCCCTGGCCATAGGCTGTAGTGAGGCTCGTCAGCTGCACGATTGAGCATAGCAAAAGAAATAAGTGAAATGAAGCAACCTCAGAAGCTTCTGTCTTCGAGGAAGAGGTGGCGGGCGAGTTGTGATATGCGAGGGAAGCGTAGCGTAGCGACCATTACAAATTCGCTGAGTAACGGTGTCTCAAAGCGTGATGAACTGCAAGTAACTCAAGGCAATAGATGCCAATGCAGTCAGTGGGCCCTTTGTACGTGGCCCCTCAGCTGATATTGATGGACACTCGATCTAGGGACCATTGGCCAAGAGTAACAAAAGGTCTGTTATGGACTGAGGGTTTGGCAGCAGGCCAGGGTGCTTTCACACATCAGGATTCGGCCGTAACGACAAAGTACGACAAAGCCTTCATATCAGTCTTTCCAGAAGAACACCGACACACTGGCTCGTTGTATAAAAACAGCACTCTTCAGAGACATCAAAGCGATCGACTCCTAAGTGAAAGACAACTAGTGCGTGCATCCACTTCCGTATTTATACCCGCGCCAAAGGGGTGGAGTGTGTGGAGCATTTCACGCACACCAATGTGCATTGGCTCGTTTTAACAGCACTCGAAGATGACAGGCTCCCTGGTGTGATCCCAATCAGTCGAAACGTCGACCGTGAGCGACTGAAAGGGAACTGCTGATACAAAGTCTTTAATCAAAATGTAGGAGAATCAAACTATCATGAACATAAAGACAATAGAGGAAAAATAACTAACTCATACTGAGGGCTTACAAAAACTAAGAAACTGATTAACAAGGCAGACCTAAACAAAAGAACCTAATCAAATCAGTGGCTATGGATACAAACAGGTGGGGAACAAGGAGGAATGAACTAATTGAACAAACTGAGAAGCTAACTAGAAACACAACACAATGAAAACTAAATAAAAACAGAACATACACTTGACCATAACTGCATTGATCAAATAAATGCAGCCTTGGTGAGCATAAGAGAGTTATTTAAAAAAAAAAAAAAAAAAAACATACAGATAAAATCATACTGAAGCCAAACCTTCGAGCCATAGTGTAAACTAGATATTTTTCTTACAGACCCAAAATGATTATACATGTTATGTATATTGGACAAAATAAAGGAGTTTTTTCCCCATTTCATTCTGAAACATTACTGAAATAAAATGCTCCATTTGCTCTTCATTTAATCTCATTAATGTCTAAGAGAAACAATTAACCTTAAAGAGATTTAATGCTTATTTGTGATTTTTCTTTCCCTTGGTGCTCAACTATTTTCTAAATTAGACAGATGATGCCATAACAGGTCAAGGTAATCATTTAACACACCACAATCCTTTCATGTAATCAAAGCCAAATGGCATATTGTAGGTGTAATTTACCTTCATTATATGGTTTATATTAAAATGATTATTTTTGCGTCTCACAAGGCAGAATTAGATAAACGGTTTAAGCTTGCTCTACTGGGCTACATCCATTCCAGTTTAATCAGGTGTTCTGAATGAGGCAAAGGCTCCACATGAGGCAGGCTAGTACCACAGCTACAAATCAGTGAGCTTCATTCTGCCGTAATTGCTCCTCAGGTTCTTCCCACAATGCACAACTGTGAGGAAGCACGGAGAAAGCCGTACCGATATGGTGCTGTATAGCTAATTCACAGTGATAGATAATGTTTAATTAAAACTTCATGAAGACAAAAGATCTGAGTGAACCATCATTCGAAAAGTGATGGTTTTGGTATCTGGCTGAATTTCTGTGTAATTCAAAGTGCGTTATTATGGGATATGTATGGGAAGATGTGTTTTTATGATTGTGTTAAGTATCAGTTAGTTAATCAATAACTAATTAATTCTGTCATACCTCCTGAAGAACTACTATTAATTATGGTTCAAGAAAAATAACTATGAAGTAACTACTAATGATCATACACAGTAGTTACTACAATAATCCATTTTATTTTAGCAGTGGATTGGTGAATGAAGTACACAAATCAACTTGAGTAAAAATACAGATACCACAATACAATATTACTCCAGTAAAATTATAGTTGGGCCTATTCATTTTCAAAATTACCTTATAGTAAAACTATAAAGGTAATTTAACTTGAAAAGTAAAAAGCACTGATTTTTTTTTCTATCCAGTTTTAATCGATCTTCAGCCCTAATAAGAAAGATAATTGCAGACATATACCTATAGGATATATTGAGCTGCAAATAACTTTTTATTTCATTAGCAAAACTTATCATAATGTACATTACATTCATAGTGTTTTTTTTTTTTACAGTAAGTTTGATTTGAGTCAGAATGTGGTAATTCTTTATTAATTATTAATGGGTTCCCTATATTTTCATTTTAGAATACTGTTTCAGGTTCTAAGTAATTCCTGAAGAATTATCTAATAATTCTTTATTAATTAACAATTAATTTCCTTATATTTTCATTTTAGAATACTGTTTCAGGTTATCAGTTGCCTAATTCCTGGATAATTATTTGATAAATCTTTATTAATTATTAAGGGGTTAACTATTTCACTTTAGAATACTGTTTCAGGTTCTAAGTCATTCCTGAAGAATTATCTAATAATTATTTATTAATTACTAATAAGTTCCCTATATTTTCAGTTTCCCTCAGTTGCCTAAAATCCATGAATTTACTCAATGGCATTCTACTGTATGCTGAGGAAAACAGACATACACAGTACTGTATATAAAATATGAAACTAATCGGAGGTTAGTTATGGCAAAGCACTTATGTGGGGTTCCTTTCTGAAGTTAATTTCTTACTGAACACACTCAGAAAACCACAAAAGGCAAACATTTAACTTTAACATTATATGTATTTGTTAAAATTGCTACTTCTATTACAGTTTTTTTTATTCGCTTTGGTACTATTTTCACAAGTAAGGTGTACATTTTCAAAACTCTTAGTACAAAAATCCAAACTGATCACACTTGTAACGCAGCTAGTCATTCTTTCAAAACATGGCCTCATGCTTTCATTACAGTTATACATTTTTCAGTCCACATAATTATTGTTTCAAACACAAGATTATTGTAATATGTAATGAGAACGTTTGGTTTAATCACAGAAACACAACAGTATGATCTTATTTCAATTTAGTACTTTTAACAATCAGTTCATTCAACAGCAAACAATGCAAGACACATGTTTCAAATCACTTTTGTTGCTGAAATAATTACAGTAATACAGACTACAGTCGCCACATTAGAAAATACACATGCATTACCTAACTTATGTAATTGAATCCATAATGTTTGTAATAGTATCTGCAGTGAGTTATCAAAAGCTGTGATGAAGTATGACACAGCCATGAGGTTCTGTGCGAGAACAGAGTTTTCTGGTACTGTAATACAGTAAATGATTTCACTATATACATTTGACTAAATCTCTACAGTAGTGGACCTTTACAGATGATGGTTGAGTTACAGTAATGTGGCAGTCTCTACCATGGTAATCTGTTTACAGTATCACGTGGCCAACATACTGTAATGTAAAATGCTGTATTTGATGCCATCTGTCTCCCTTCTACTGATGCATCTCTAATCAATCTATGTTTTACAGACCGTTTATCTCCCTTTATAGACAGGTACTCTATTCTGCTTTACAGTGTTTTTACAAATGACAAATTTCTCTGTATCTCTTTCACACACAGACACACACATGCGTGTGCACACACTTTGAACATAGTGGTGGTTATTATTTCTATAAATAACTTTTGTAATAAGAATTCATTACATTTGGTTATCCATATCGGAAATTGCAAACAAGTTCTATAGAAACTGTCTATACAATCAATAAAGTGAAACTCGAAAAATTTGAATATCGTGCAAAAGTTATAGTTTTGATGAATATGGCTTACAGCTTATGAAAAACCCGAATTCAAAATCTCAGAAAATTAGAATATTACATGAAATCAATAAAAAAAATAATTTTACTGTAAATACAGAAATGTCGGCCCTCTGAAAAGTATAATCATATGTATATAGTTATATATACTAAATGTATTTGTTTCACCTTTTAATTTGAATTACTGAAATACATGAACTTTTGCACGATATTCTAATTTTTCGAGTTTCATTTGTATAGAAATCTATAGGTGTACCAAATGATTCATTGATTAACCATTAAGATCAGTTGGGTTAAATAATAGACAAATGTGTTAAACTGAACAAAAAGAGATGCAAATCAAAAGTTTGATAGTAAGAGCTTTATGAAAGGCAGTTACTGTGAATGAAACATGTATGTAGATGAAACACTTATTTTGTGTTGTGAAAAGGATACTTTGTGATTTTGTGAATTGTACTAACACAATTGAAAACATGATGAAATGTTTGAAAAAAGTGCACTTTTGATGATCTGTTGTGATATTAGCACTAAGAGTTTTGAAAATGTACACCTTACTTGTGAAAATAGTACCAAAGCGAATAAAAAAAACTGTAATAACATTGGTGAATAAGAAAGGTCACAACTCAATGTAGATTTGGATGACTGTTCATTAGTTACTTAGTTATTTTTCTTGAACCTTAATTAGTAGACAATTAGTAGTAGTTCTTCAGGAGGTATGACATAATTCATTAGTTATTGATTTACTAACTGTTAACACAATCATACAATTCTATTATATACTGATTAGTTACAGTTTTTTCCAATTGCTAACACACAATTTTGCAAACTAGTGTGGTTTTATCAAAATACTTAACACAATTCACAAAACCACACACCCAAACTGCAAAATACCTCATATCTCCTGCAAAATGAAGCACTGCAACCAAAACTACATATAGCATTATCAAAATCAAACTTTTGCACGAAATGGTACACACTTCATTCATATTACCAGATTTTTGTCTAACGAACTACACACTTTTGGGCATTATGAAAAGCACTCTCATCTTTAGTATGCTTTGCTATAATACTAAAATAGTTTGAAAAACTGTAGAAAATTCTTCAGATTGTTCACATGACAGAAATATTTGCAGATACACACACATGCTGTTTAAACATTTATTTTTTTATTTTTCACCAAACAAGTCAGTGCAACATAAGCACAGCAGATATATTTACATTGGCCTGAACAAAAATATGCTCACAAAAAACAGTAAACTGAAAAACAAAATTGCAGAAAAAATAAATGTATAAAAAAAAGAGGCAAGAAAATAATTAGGCAGCATCTTGCCGGACAGCTGGGTCAGGCCACTTCACAGGCAATATCTTCCCTTGCCAGACATCGAAGGAAGAAGCACCTTGAGTGCCTTATCCATCCCTGAATCACACACACATCCATCCCTGAATCACACACACATCAATCTCCTCATGCCTCTTCCATAGCCTGCAAAAGAGGCATGCGCACACAGGGCTGCCGGTCCTATACCTTCCACCGCCATGCTGAAAATAACTCTTCTAGGGGCTCCTACTCTTCCTCTTCTTTTCCTCTTTCTCTTCCTCCTCCTCTTCCTCTTCTTACTTTTCCTCTTTCTCCTTCTCTTCCTCCTCTTTCTCTTCCTCTTCTTACTTTTCCTCTTTCTCCTCCTCCTCCTCTTACTCTTCCTCTTCTTACTTTTCCTCTTTCTCTTCCTCCTCTTTCTCTTCCTCCTCCTCCTCTTCCTCTTCTTCCATTGTTGTTGTAAAAAAAAAAGGTGCTCACCAGTGGTCTTTTCATAGTGCTTACATCCTGATTGAAGTGTTAACCATTAACCAGTGAAGTGTTTGGCCAGCTGGCACATGTATTACAGTTTTTTACGATTGCTATGACAGATTTATCAATACTTTTAACAATTTTCCAAAACTCTTAACACAGTTAGCACTACATCCGTCTGTGTAAGCTATACTATTAACGCATTTCTTGTTGCTTTAACACAAAATGCTACAATTAACACAAATTTAAAATGCTTGAACTTCTTTTACACACAAGCTCAAACAAGACCAAAACAATGGATTTTTACTGCCAAATTTACCAATGCTTTAACACTATATGTCAGAACAGATAACACCATGTTCTAAACCTAACCTTAAAGGCTAAAGTCAAGGTAACCAGCTGTTTATATTGTGAATTGAAACACAAATATATCCCCAGTATTTTATTCTATTGTTACAGCTGATTGAATTATGCAAATATATAAATCACAGCTGATTTCTAGGAAACACACTCAGGTGTTGAGGTTCTTTCAATCGCATGACCATATGGTATAAAAGAGGACCTTTTTGGCTGATCTTTTGTTGAAAAAGAGAACAATATAGAGAAAAAAAAAACTAACAAAAAAAGATGTCTGCACTAGGTATAGGAAGACGTGTACCAGGACAAGGGAGAGGAGTTAGAATGAGTGGTGGCACTCCAAGAAGAGCCAGAGCTAGGGTAAATAATGAAATAAGACCTGCACGAAAGACTTGTGCCACAGGTAGAAAGGGGACAGGTGAGAGACCACTTGCCAATATACGTGATCACATGGGACAATGTGGCATTCCACCATTTCCATGCAGTCACAGCATTGACGCCCATCCTAGGATGATGTCCCTTTTCCTTGCCCCTTACTCCCCTTTCCTCAACCCCATTGAGGAGTTTTTCTCATCCTGGAGATGGAAGGTTTTTGACCATCATCCACAGGACCAAATGTCCCTCCTGGATGCAATGGATGCTGCATTGCAAGACATCACAGCTGAACACTGCCAGGGGTGGATAAGGCATGCCAAAAGATTCTTCCCACGATGCCTTGACAGAAGATATCAGGTGTGATGTGGATGAGAACACGTGGCCAAATGCAGAAGACCGGGCAGATTAGAAGATGACTCTTTATTTTATTTTATTTTATTCTTCTTGTGCTTTTCTGTTCGTATATTTAGTATTTTCACATATAAATGGCAGCTATATTGCATATTTTGTTATATTTCAGTAATGTCCTTTTGCAAATAAAGTCTTTACTGTATTGCAGCAATTCTGTCTCTGTCTTTTTTTTCATAAACTGTACATTCTATAAAGCTACTCTGAGATGGTCATTCATTTTTTGTATTGAATTTCTGCAGCAAAAGAAACAAAATGCATGCATTTACTAAACCCAACAAAACAAAAATGTAGAGAGGCTTCAAAAGAAACTACAGTGCAAAACACAATCTATGATCAATACAATATACTGTCTATTGTATAAGGGCATACCTGACACATAAAATAATGCAGTTTCTGTATTTTCAGCTGATGATAGTGTTTTTTTGTCATTGTGTTATGATTGACTAAATGTTCCTGTTGGAAGAGAACATGTGTTAGTGTTTTGAATAATTACTTGATTTTGAGACATGTTTGCAGTGTTTTGTTAGACAGTGTATTGTGTTATTGTATTATTGTATTTTGAAAATTAGTTTTGGAGTTTAGTTTACAATGTGTGATTTTGAACATGAAATTAACCGTTTTGCCAATTGTGTGTTTTAGGTGTGTTGGTGCGTTAAGAGTTTAGGAAACTTGTTAAATGTATTGAAAAAACTGTCATAGCGATTGGAAAAAACTGTAACCAATTAGCTCATGTATTGTCATTTTAAATGGCAGTGTTTTGAAATGGCAAACATGTGACTTTATGTCAGATTGTTGTGTCTTATGCAGAGAACCGTGTTCGGTGCATTTAAAAAAGTGCCATTTTGAATTGCAAAATGTGTGTAAAGCAGAAAATGTGTTTAGAGTTTTGGAGACTTGAGAAGAGGTTTTGCTCTCTGTGTGTCAGTTTAAATAATTGAGCTGTCCATGTCATTTAAGTGTGTTAGCAATTGGAAAAAACTGTAACAGATCTTACTTAGTATTTAACATTAGTGAATAAGTAGTTAATAAAGAATTACCTATTAGTTCTTCAATAAGTCCCTATTATCTTATTTTGTGTTTGTAAGATGGTTGTCTTACTGGTTTGGAACAACATCAAGAAATTACCATAATATATATCAATAACTACAATATAAATGACACTATAAAATAACTTACGACACACAATACCTGTTGCAATATTTAAACACACACACACAAAAAAAAACATGTTCAAAAAGGCGACGGTATCCAAATATACAATAAAGCGCAACAGGCTTGGCTGACATACATGTTAATGAGCCAAATTTTCAATTCGTTTGTAAAGGCCTTGTAAGTGGTGAGCTGTTTAACCTCCTCAGGTATTGAGTTCCATTCAGCGGCGTCCCTCACCAACCAGGCCGAGCGACTGAAAGCACTCCTGCGCAGAGGGACAACACAGTCCCCTCTGGCAGAGCCTCGAGTGACGCGCTCAGAGCTGTTTCTTTCACTGTCGACAAACCTTCAGCCTGTCGTCGTGCCTCAATCTTCAGCCTCAGTCGTGCAGCCGACAAGCTCTCACAACAGCTTAACCTTCCAGGAGAGCGACAACTCTATCCCCAGGCGGTCCAGCTGATTTGGAGGCACTTCAGACTCGCACAGATAGATCTTTTTGCCTCCCCGGACACGTCACATTGCCAGTTGTTCTCCCTGACTGACGGAACCCTCGGCACAGATGCACTGGCACACAGTTGGCCCCGGGGCCTACACAAGTATGCGTTTCCACCAGTGAGCCTTCTTGCACAGACCCTGTGCAAAGTCAGGGAGGACGAAGAAGAGGTCCTGCTAGTTGCACCCTATTGGCCCAACCGGATCTGGTTCCCAGAACTAGTACTCCTCTCGACAGCCCCTCCCTGGCCCATTCCTCTGAGGAAGGACCTGCTTTCTCAGAGATGGGGCACCCTATGGCACACACCCAGACCTCTGGAAACTCCATGTCAGGTCCCTGGACGGGACGTGGACCCCCGAAGATGCCCGATCAGACCTGTGCTTTCCTTCTTGCAAGATGGGTTGGAGCGAAGTCTGTCTCTCTCCACCCTCAAGATGTATGTTGCCACTATTGCCGCACACCACGATGCGGTTGAAGGCAAGTTGTTGGGGAAGCATGACCGTCAGGTTCCTGAGGGGAGCGAGGAGACTGAATCTGCCTCGCCCTCCCTCTATACCCTCTTGGGACCAGTCTCTGGTGCTCAGGACACTGCAGAGACCTCCCTTCAAACCGCTGCAGTCAGCTGAGCTAAAGATCCTGTCACTAACTGACAGTGCTCCTGACGGCGCTGGCTTCTCAAGAGGGTAGGGGACCTGCAAGCGTTTTCGGTCGACGAATCGTGCCCAAGGTTCCTACCACACCCTTTAGGGACCAGGTAGTGGCAGACCCAGCCCTGGCTTTTCTCTGTCCTGTCTGCTTCTTGCGGTTTTAAGTGGACAGAATGCAAAGTTTTAGGACATCAGACGAGCTCTTCGTCTGTTATGGAGGCCAGAAGAAGGGAAAAGCTGTCTCCAAGCAGAGGTTAGCCCAGTGTATAGTGAAGGGTTTTTCCTGCATTGAAAATTTTTGCTGCGCTTGTGACAGGGAGCATTTTAACAGAGAGAGAATGCGCAAAAAGCCCCCGTACTACTCTCTCACTCTTTAAACTCAGCGCTGTCTTTGCTCTCTCCCTTGCACATATTATTCAAACTCAATTGACACGATGGTAAAAGGTCGGAAGACCAAATCCTTGTTTCAAAGTGGCGCATTCGTAGATTTTTTTTTCCTGAATTACCTGAATGTTCCTGAATTACTGAATTAAAAAAAAATAATTTACTCAGATCACCTCTGGAATAAGAACACAAATGTGCTTACCCTATTGAGTTTCTCCGTCACCCTGTCGGATAGCCAGTGTCTTTCCCTTGGCAGATCCCACTCTGCCCTCTCTGCCAGTGCACTTCCACCCTAGGATTTGGCTGGAACCACCCCAGAGACTTCCATATGTTGTACTACCCTCCATATGTGTATTTTCCATGTTACCTCCCTCCGGGCAGGTTGTGGCTTCCGCAGTGTTCCTTTTCCACTGGAAAGAGTACGCTTTCCCAGTGTTATTCAATGTTCTCACTGAGTGGGTCTTGCGGAACATCCGTGGCCGGGACTCCCCACATAAGCTTCTGCCCCTAACAGAGGGAGTTAAGTTAGGCTTATGTAGGGCACTGGAAGAGCCAATGACATGACGTTTTGGTAAGGATCCCATTCCTGTCAGTTTCCCTCCGACGTACGTAGGAGTGACCAACTGAAAGGGAACGTCTCGGTTACGTATGGTAACCCTCATTCCCTGAAGGTTGCCATGTTGTTGTACCATCGCTGTGCAGTCAGGTCTCTGGCTACACTCGTCAGCGAAAACCAAAGATGCGTTGCACCTGCTGCTTATTATATACATTTTGCTGCGTGATGGAAGCAGCTGGTGCAAATTATCGCATGCCAATGAGCATTGGCTCGTTAAGTTTCTCTCAAAGTAGATTGGTCTCTCTGCAAAGATCCCATTTCTGTCGGTTCCCTGCAAAGTACGTCTCCGTTCCCTCCTTCAGGGAACGAGGGTTACCATACGTAACCGAGATGCTTTTCAAGGAACTTCCATTTACAAATTTCAAGGCAGCATAATTATTATATCAATAAAGACAGACGTCAAATTGTTGGGAAAAAAAATACACAACACATTACGGTGAGTTTACAATCTAGTAGAAAAGTGTTGTTTTTAAGTTAGTTATATACACTTTACATCCAAATTTAAGCAAGACCTAACAAATGATTGTGTTCTTTTTCCTATGTAATTTACGTCAGGGACTTTATTGTGTCAGAAAAACTGCAAATTCAATAAAGAAGAAAAGTAATAGCTTGCCTCTCCTTAATAAAACAGACAATTTGAGGTATCAGTCATGTCTGTAGCACAAACGGTGCAGAACAAGTTATGAGGCAAAGTTTAATACTTAGGTTTAGAGGTCTGTTCAAATCACTAACCCTAAGTATGAGCAATAATAACAGAAATACGTCCCTTAGCAAGCGCCACTAACCATGTTAATGATGCCCGACCTGGAGTGGAATAGCAAAATGAAGATGGGATGAAGTGTGTATGCATGAGTGATGGAAGCGGCCTTCCACCTCCTCAGCAATAACGGCCTCTTATCAGCCCTGTCGCGGAGGAAAAATGTGGATTTCATTATTTGTTGCAGTTAATGTTTGGTTCTGGTTGTTGACAGGCACAGCTGGCTGAGAGGAGATACTCAGCCAATGTCATCCCCATTAATATCACTTATTTAAGCACACGCCTGAAAGAGAGAGAGAGGAGGAGTTGGGGAATAGTGACAGAGGAGCAGAGAAGAGAGTAAAGGGGAGCAAGAGAGAGGGCTGCCCACGCTGAAACCTTGACTGATGCTTTTTTACACCAGCTGAGAAAATGCCTCAGAGGTAACAGTACCGCCAGCGTGTGACATTGAGGCCCGATAGCATTTCCTGTTTCCAAAGTACTACAGGCCATGAACTAACATAGGCAGCTATGAAGTCGCATCAATGAGAAATAAATACACAATGGTTAGATTTGAAGAACACAAGTAGTTTACACTATGTCTATTCAGTTTAAACACATTTTCCTAAATTTCATCAATAAGAAATACAAATATGTGACCCTGGACCACAAAACCAGTCGTAAGTCGCACAGGTATATTTTTAGCAACAGCCAACAATACATTGTATGGGTCAAAATGATCGATTTTTCTTTTATGCCAAAATCATTAGTATATTCAGTAAAGATCATGTTCCATTAAGATATTTTGTAAATTTCCTACCGTAAATATATATAAAAAATATTTTTGTGAGTGGATGCAGCAAAATCGCGCAAAAAAAGTCAGAAAACACGCCTAAAAAAACTCGCTCGCTGCTAAGTTTGGTATCGTTGTCAAGCTTAGATTTCCAGCTTTCGGTTTCATAACTCTCCACAACGTCATTAGAGCAGTAAGCCAATAGAGAGCGTTAAAACAAAACTTTCTCGTGTAAAAAAAAACGTTTTCTTCCTAGCAACGGCCTGCTACAGCGCCTCTCATTGGCTGGCGACTTCTTCGCGTGCACAGTGTACACAATCCGCAATGGTTACGGTGCAAGCCATGGATTCTGAGATAGCGCGTTTGCTCAATTTAAACTTTAATGACAGCAATAATGTAACGAACATAGTAAATTATTTTTTCGCAAATGATTGGGAAGATGATACAGAATGTCCAGAGACCGGCTTGGCAAATAATATGCCCTGGAAGACGACGAATTCGATCAATGTGTGTTGTGTGGATCTCTTCAATTTTATATGTTCCTGGTGAAATGTGATGCGATCTGGGAAAAGCCACCACATGGTGAAATTTGACATAGCCTATTACAGGTTTTGATAATCTGTTTCCCAAATCTGTTTTTATTTCTTTCATTGATTAAAATGTCGATTTTTTCTCTCTCTCTGTGCGTGTTCTTAAAGAGAAAGTAAGACAGTCTTTTCAGCTTGCCACTATAAATCGCAATTTTTCTGCACTAAACTTGTAAATTTTCCCAAGATATATTCAAAGAGGATAGACAAGATGTTATAGAATAATAATTTTATGAAAACCCAATTTTGACAAAAACTGACATTCGATCTATTTTTAGACCTTATACTGAAACCGTGCAGCGCGACAGCCGATGGGTTTGACCAGATCGCATTACAAATAGGCTATTTTAATGAGATTTTTTGTGTGAATAAAGGTTTAGTTGTGGTAAATCAATGGTGTAAATTTTATTTATTTCCCTTCATTAGTAATATGCGTAGCTAAGGACTTCATTTGGACAACTTTAAAAGGCGATTTTCTCAATATTTAGATTTTTTGCCCCATCAGATTGCAGATTTTCAAAAGGTTGTATCTCGGCCAAATATTGACATATCCTAACAAACCATATATCAATGGAAAGCTTATTTATACAGCGTTCATGTGATGTATAAATCTCAATTTAAGGAAAATGACCCATAAGACTGGTTTTGTGGTCCAGGGTCACATATTATAAATAAAAATAAATAAAATAGGCTGCAAATTAATTTTAGTTTTAGATACATAACACGTGAAACTTTAAAACTTGTCTGCATTAAACAAACAATACAATGTGCTAAAAAAATAGAATGCCATTAAAGTTATAGAAGGTTTCTTACATAATTGTAGGAAAAAGACTAATTCATCTATGAGAAATAACAACACAAATATGAGATAAAACTGCAATGATAAAATGACCTGTGAGATATAAAAGCACATAAGAAATAAAGTCATAAATATGAAATGCAAGGTTCCTTTTTACAGGTTCCTTAATGATTTAAGTAATGATTATTTTAATATTATGAGGAAAAAATATGTGGAAATGAGAAATACAGTTAGGCATGTCTTGTTCATAAATGTTTAGATTTAGATTTCATATTTCAACCAATCAAATAATAACACACTAAACATTCTTCAGTTCATTTAAAAAAAGAGGTGGCTAAAGAGTAATTTGTCATTATTAAGTTTCTCCCAAAAAATAAAAATTCTGTCATAATTTACTCACCCTCAAGTTGTTACAAACCTGTATGAATTTCTTTCTTCTGCTGAACACAAAATAATATCTTTTGAAGAATGTCTGTATATATATAACTTTATTCCTACTTAATATACTGTTAAAAGAACTGTTTTGTTTTTTCAACGATTCAAAATAAGAGCCCTATTACCACTGAGGTCACGGAACAAACACACACTAATCGATCACGTTAAATGCAAAAATCAGCTTGGCTGACTCATTTGCTCAAAGGAGGTTAATACAGGAAGGGTGCTGGAGGGGAAAACGAGAGGCTGATTGTCTTGTCACAGGTGTCGGTAACAGTACAATCTCGCTGACAAAGCCGTGCAGCTCCCAGAGAGTGAGAGCGCTAGAAGAGGGGTGACCTCTCACACCACAGCACTCATGGGAAAATACACACTGTCAGCTGGCCAGCTCTTCTTCCTCACATCTGTCTCACAACCAAAAAGTGTTCACACACTAACATATAAACACCTGAGACATTGTTCAACTACCTGCTCCTCAGACCTGCAGATTCTGAAACCAAACCTGTATAATTTTCTACTCAATCGCCTTTTAAGATTTATTTTCACACAAAAAAATGTTGCCCCATCAATGTTCATTAAAAACATGTATTTTTTCTGCAATTATACACTATTGGAGTTGTGAAAAACACTTTTTTTCTTAAGGTGTGCCTTTAGCCCCATTGTAAGCTGTATATTTGTGGTTTGATTTTACTTTACAGTACTTGCACTTATACAGTGTACTTGCATAAGAAAGTACTGGGTAGTTAGGTAGGTTAGTTTTAGGGGTAGCTTCAGAGAGAGTTAGTACCTACACTCTAAAAAATGCTGGGTTATTTAATTTACCCAACCGCTGGGTTAGGAAATGTTTTACCCATTATGGGTTATTTATATGGATTTTGACTCAACACATGAGTTGCACAAAATAACCCAAATTCCATCTACCCAACATACATCGGTTGACCCAGCACATGGGTTATTTGTGCTTCGAACGTCATCACATCGTCACCAGACTCAGAGTCCATCGAATCTACACACAGAGCTTGTTGTCACAGAGAACCTGACTGTTCATCCAGCGAGGCAAATAAATTAAGGTTTGTGTACACTACATGTCTAATTCACATTGTCTGTATTGCGTTACCTAATATTTTTATATTGTCGAGGCTAGTTGGTTGGTTTGTCTAACAACGTAGCTAACGTTAGCCATTTAGCCGTTATCATGGAAGCACTGGCTATAAGTTAATTGAGCGCGCTCTTTTTCCCCTGAACGGTTTAATGTGAAATGTGACGGCATAACACAGTGTTCGACTGATTAAAGTATGTAAAAACAGTAAGATAACCTCATATTTCTGACTAAATGCATTTATTTAAGTAAAGTAGTGACCCACAATAGATAAGAACACATTTTTATATAAAATGGCGGCCTGGTTAACTATGTTATTTTAACTGGCTATAATTGAGCGCGCACTTTTTTCCCTGAAGCATTTAATGTGAAATGCAAAGGCATAAGACACTGTTAGACTGATTAAAGTATGTAAAAACAGTGAGATAACCTGATATGTCTGACTAAATGCATTTATTTAAGTAACTTAATGTGATGACCCACTAGATCATAACAAATGTTTATATAAAATGGCGGCCTGGCAAACGACAAGGGCCAGTTGAGAAATATGTAATAAAAAGTTTGGGACTGCTGTAGGTGTACAGCAACCACTGCTGTAGACTGTTATACTGACAGTCGTGCCCTGAAGGTTATGCTGTGAGCAGCCACAAACATTCTTGTGAAGCATAGACAATTTACATGTATGAAATTTATCATATGAATTGTATAGGGAGAGAGGGAGGATTGTCTTCTCTTTATTTTGTGATGCTAAATAAAATGGCTGTTTAAAATAAGCTGTTTTTGTTTCAGATCAATGGACAGCTTTATCATTAACACTTTGACAGAGTGGCAGCTGACAGACCTTGTTGAAAGATTTAAAGGTAAGAAATATTTGTTTTCCCATCCACATCATATCAAGTCTGCATTGCTACTCAAGCCCTTTTCAGACATTAATTCTTATGAAATATCATTTCCTATTTTTTTTTTTCACTAGCTTCCATGAAATGTGTCAAAGTGACTCCAATAGATGAATAGGGCACATGTCTTTTGTATAGGCTTTCAGTGCTTCATTCTATTTTGTAATAACAAATGATGGAATATGCATGTTTATTACTATATCTTTTTAATTTACACTTAATTACCCATACATTTTTGTTTTGTACTCTGTTGTAAAAACAAATATGTCTTTGTGTTTTCTATTTTTGTCTTTCAGAGGAGGGGATTGATGAGGAGAGTTTTATTCTTTTAGGTGATGCTACCATCAACCAGTTGATCCCAAGAGCTGAAGTTCATCAAACCATTTATAGGACTGGTAAGATCAATGAAGACATCAGAGGCTCAATTCTTCAGTTTTCCACACACTGTTATTATTTCTGAGTATTTAATAGTAGTATTAATGGCTTATACTTGCTTTAAGTGCAAAAGGCAAATTTCAGGGGGTATCAAGAGTGTTTTTATGCATTTACGTGCAGTACACCATGTAAACTCAGCGTCAACACATTTGCAGTGTAGTGGAATCACAGGTATGCCATTCCACATCGTATTGACACCTATGTCTTCCTACAGTTGTGGTTGAGGAACTCGCGCTGAGGCAGCTGCCAGCCTTGCTTCCACCTACAACTTAAAAAGTTGGCCGTGGTGCGAAAGTGGTTCACCACACCATTCATGCAGCTTGGCCTTCATCGAACATAAGCCGGTAAGTCCTCAAGCACATCTAAATGGGAAACTTTATTCATTATATCAACATATCTGAGCTCAAGAATGGGTGCACGCACACATGCATATCCAGGGTTGTTTTACTATACTTTAGGCATCAAATATAGTCTGACAGTATTAGTAAAATAGCCGTTCTACAAGTTTACAATGCGTTGGTCACTATCAACGCATCCTGGGCTTCTAGAACACCTCAGCAGTGCCACATGCTGATTACCTCGGTACCGCACCGCACTGATGCAGTTTTTTGTTCTAAAACAGGCACCAACAAAGTATTGAAGGTTGACACTTTTGTATTTTAACCCATTTGGACCTGACTCTATGAGGTTGACTCTAAAGAAGTCTTCTAAATCTACAAAGCATTTGCGGGCCACCTATCTGACCACCTAACCCAGCTGCCTATCGGCCAGATAGGATAGTCAGATAGGTGGCCCACACGCATTTTCTTGGCATGTTTATTGTAATGATAGATCCATCAATCGGTTTATGCCTTTTTAGGTCAATTTTCTTTTTAATTGTTTTCTGTAATGTGAACTATATGCCATAACCATCAAGACTTAACCCAAAAAGGTTTGGAATATTTCGTTATGTGCAATGAAATGACTATTACAGTTCAACTTTTTGAAATAGAGATGCACTGAATCTTTTTCAAATTGTAAAGCTAACTAGACTTCATCATAAAACAATAATTTCTCTAGTGAGGACCAGGAAAATGATCCTCACAATGTCTATATTTTAATTCTACTATAGTAGTCGGTAGACATTTGGTCCTCACTTGCACTCTCTCACTTGCTCTCTTGTATTGTTTCTTTTTTAGCCTGGAATAAACAAGGTGGAGTACCTCAATGAGGCCAAAGCATGCAAACCATACCCCCACAAAATGCCAGGAGGAGAGTCTAAAATGGTAAAGTTTATTCAAAGTAGAATACTTGCTTGCAAGTAGAGCTAATGGCTCTTAATAGCAGACTGTTGGCCTGTTGAATGTTCAGCCATTTAATTCGGAATTGTTGTTTTGCTCTGAATGTTTTCCTACTTGAGTGATATGAACTTTACCAGTTCTGCTATATTGTTGATATGAATTAATGTAATAAAAAAAAAAAATCAAAGATTCCATTGTTGTTTTGTTTTTGTATTGTTTAAGTGTTTATTGCATAATATATGCATAAATCTAGCATGTATTCTGTAATAGGTTTGTAGTTTAACAGTTTTAGCTATGGGTTGTCTATTGCAATTTATTTTCTTAAATTGTATTGTAATGTGTTAGAATTAATCTGGTATATGGGTTAATTTTACCCAGCATTTTGGTACACTATATAACAAATTTGTAGTTGAATCAACCCAGAATTGTAATTAATTTGACCCAGCATGTGGGTACACTATATAACAAATATGTAGTTGAATCAACCCAGAATTGTAATTAATTTGACCCAGCATTTGGGTACACTATATAACTAATATGTAGTTAAATCAACCCAGAATTGTAATTAATTTGACCCAGCATTTGGATACACTATATAACTAATATGTAGTTAAATCAACCCATAATTGTAATTAGTTTGACCCAGCATTTGGGTAGGATTATTTAACTCATCTGTTGGGTTAAATATGACTGACCCATCTTGCTGGGTCAAAATAACTACTGCTGGTCTGGTGATATATTGATCCAGCGGTTGGGTTATAAAACAACTCAAGTTGGGTTATTTTTAACCCATCATTTTAAAGAGTGTAGTTATAACCCAGTTATTGTAATAACTATAATAAGTACAGTATATACATGGGGAACAGGATTGTAAAATAAAATGCTACCTACTTTTTCATATATTATGATAAATATAGCATATAGTATAATAAATAAAAAGGTAATATACATTTAAATATTATAATATATTTTAAAATATTATAGTATATTTTACTCTCAGGCGTAGCTGAGAGTAAATGACGTCAATAATTGCATTCTTGCATACATTTTGTCAGAGACACCAGCACACCAGCATCCAAAACGCATGTGCGCACACACTGTCCGGACTCCGGAGGACTTCAAGAAGTGAAAATGATCTCTGAATGTTCTCCAGAAAATACTGCAGTGGCCTCACAGCAGGTCTGAGAGCAGAAACACAATCATTTATAATGCAATTTAAGTAATTTATGCAGCAGACCAAAAACAACTGAATTAGTTTCCCCGACAGATGAGCATCTTAACTTTCTGTGTCAGCTAAAATACACACATGCGCTCACACAAGTCCATGACAGCTGGTGTAAAGTAGTTTACCTGGGCCTAGAGGGCAACAGACTAATCACAACCTCTCTCTGAAGATTATTTGTGCAGGTAATACCTCCCGGAATATTCTATGCCACAGCCCGCTGTTGTAAGGACATTGTTTCAATGAGATATTACGGCGAGGCTCAAGGTCGGTGAGGCACTGCTTCCCGCAGGGGCAATTCATGGAACTGTGGGTAAGATGTTTAGTGACGAGAATGTGATCAGACTACAGGTTTCTTGCCTGGTTAGAGGGAACCCTGGTGAAAAAAAAAGTATACTTTATTGCATTTCAAATATATTTCCTTTTCAATAGTACATTGCAAATATACTACCATTTTTTTACCATCTTTAAATGTATAAAAAATATATTAGCATCATGCTTTGACCTATTTTCACAATACAACTTTTAACACACTTTGAAATAATTGTAATTTAGAAAAATATACTCAAAATGAAAGTTCCTTGTAATGTTTTAAAGTGTATTTAATTGAGCATTACTCAATGAGGACTAGCAGTAGGCTCATTACATTTTGTAAACCGTATGCTAAATTTTCATTGTAACAATGCACTTTTACAAAGTACATTTTAAAAATACATTATTTAATACCCTGAAGTTGTAGTATATTTATATGGGGTGCCGTTTGTAAAGCGTCTCACGCTGAAAATAACAGCAACATTTTGTCACATTCAGCTTCAAACTATGTTTAAAAAACTGGTATGAATTTTTGACGGTCCCTTTTTAGCACATTTACAACAATATTTGTCAACTTAGAGATATTTTAAATAGTTAAATCTAAATATTAAATGTTACACCTAAATGTTAAATGTTAAATCTAAATGCTAAATCTAAATCTAAATGTTAAATCTAAATCCAAATGTTAAATCTAAATGTTAAATATAAATCTAAATGTTAAATCTAAATATTAAATCTAAATCTAAATGTTAAATCTAAATCTAAATGTTAAATCTAAATATTAAATCTAAATATAAATGTTAAATCTAAATCTAAATGTTAAATCTAAATAAGTGTCACCGGCCCACCGGTGGGCCCAAATTCATTACATTTTTAGAACAGTAATATCCTATACTAAACCTAAACTAATCTTGACAAACTATATACCATTTGAAAGCTTACAATCTCTTGTTTCCATATTTGGTGATTGATTTTCAGTGATTGACAGAGGAGCCATAATTTATCAATTTGCAACAAGAATATTTTCATACTCCTAAGGCGTGTTTAGACCTTTATTTTGAAATAGTGATGAACATGAAAAATTATGAAAGAAGGGTAGAAACCTCAGTTTGTTTTCATGCCAAGAGTTCAAAAGATAGCCAACTCTTCAAATACAGTTTCTCCAAATGTGTTTGTTATTTTAGGTAGTTATTATCACAATAATCCATGTCCAAGAGTCCATTTCCCCGGATGAGATGGTTTTAACTCATTATGTGACACTATAAACACACACTGACCTCCTCGAGCTTTTATTTTGGCACTTCCGGTTACCGGCATTTTGAATTTGCATATTAGTTAAATATTTAGATTCACCCAATCATTTAGATTCAACATTTAGATTTAGATTTAACATTTAGATTCAACATTTAGATTTAGATTTAGATTTACATTTAATATTTAGATTTAACATTTAGATTTAGTTTTAACATTTAGATTTAGATTTAACATTTAGATTGAACATTTAGATTTAGATTTAATATTTAGATTTAGATTTAACATTTAGATTTAGCATTTAGATTTAACATTTAGGTGTAACATTTAATATTTAGATTTAACTATTTAAAATATCTCTAAGTTGACAAATATTGCTGTAAATGTGCTAAAAAGTGACCGTCAAAAATTCATACCAGTTTTTTAAACATTGTTTGAAGCTAAATGTGACAAAATGTTGCTGTTATTTTCAGCATGAGACGCTTTTCAAACGGCGCCCCATATATTTAAAGTTAAATTTGAGTATAATTTTTTTATTGAACTATTCATGCTTGGAATTCACTTCATTACTTTATTGCATATTTCTTTCAGAAAGTGTTAAAATGTATGACATGCATTAAAAGCCAAATAGTTGCAAAAAGTGCAATGTACAATTGGTTACTGTAATTGTGATTTAAGTGTAAATTTGTTTAATAAGTTTACACTGGCAGAGAAGAATCATGTTACAAATGTGCACACACAAATCTATATTAAACAACACACCAACAGCACTTACACTCACTCACACACACATACACTTACAATACAGGTACACGCAAGAAAATATGAGTTGAGTGGTAGGTTGAGGCTTGAACTTGTTTTTAATAAAAAAGGATTCCATTTCATCAGAGTTGACATTTAATACTTGAAATCGAGAGTATCTTTGAACCAGTGCAATTAATTGAGCTGCTCGAGCATTTCAGCCCTCTTTTTTTTTCTTTGACCCAATTAAAATGAGGAAACTATTTTTCAGATGTCCAGAAATCTATAACCTCCTCTGCTTTGATCCCTGGATCTTTCCTCATTTTCCACTGTTACATTTCCAATGTTAATTGTTTCTTTCTATTTATTTTGTTTCCCATTGGATCTACAATGGGATACATTACTGGGTTTGTAAAAATATAACAGTCTCTATATTTACGACAAATGCAAGAAGTGCATAACAGGGCCTTCAAAAGTGTAGACAAAATAATGAGGACTCAAATCTATTGATATTTATCTGGTCTGTAGTCAGAGTTTCAGGGGAGCTCACATCAAACCTACCGAATCCTCCTGATATAGTCAACAAGACAACAATTTCTGGCATCTCGAATTTGCAGTAAGAGGGGTCTGCGCAATGCCAAACTGTGTATCGATTCAAACACTGAGGAGAAGCCAACTAACTGCCATCCACCTGCATAAAACAGAGGCTGTTCAAGTAAACTCTTCTCCCAAACAAAGTGAGCTGCCTCACTGGCCACTGCCTAAAGAGGCAGCTGCCTTCTGCACCCTAAAGGTCATAAAATCTCATAAATGTTGATATATTTTTTTTTCTTTTAAAATCTGCACGAAAGATTGGATTCGCAATTTATTTCTATCTTAATGTTAATTGTTGTTTTTACATTAACCCTAATAAGCATAAAAACTAGCACACAAACAAATATTCATTTTAAAATATGCCTGTAACATTTTTTTATTTATGTTTATTTATAATCAACATTTCTCTAACCGGACCCTCCAACTGTCACAATGCACTCTGGTATTGCTTTCTCTGCAAAAGATACATGCAAGTTTTGGCCAAAATTTGGCTTTTAGGCTCTTACAAAAGAATAGTTAACCAAAAAAATACAAATTGTGTCATTTACTCCATTTTTTCATTCCAACCCCAATCCAAAATACCTTTTTGCTTCTGTGAACCACAAAAATTTCAATTGGCTTCAGAAGACTATGAAGAATCGTGACTGGCTAGTTTTTATGGTATTTTTTTTTTTTTTTGTATTCACATTTATGGTACGTTTTCATCCTTTTTCTGTAGTCTTGAAAGCTTCACTCCTTACGCATTGTACTTGAATAGAAAATAAAATTGAGAACTGAATTTTTCCCTTTGTGTTCCACAGAAGAAAGTCACACGTTTTCAATGACATGAATGAATAACAGAATAACGTTTTTTGGAAAAAGCATTTCTCTAAAATGCCTACCTTGGAACAGCTTTTGTGTTGGGAGCGCACCTACTGTATGGTGCCATAATATGCTGTTTCCGTTGGCAGCTTATAGGTTTACTATAGAGCATTTGTGACGTTATGCATCTGAACTCTCCTCATACCAAGATAAATTAAGCACTATAATATGGATGAGAATGATTACCACAGTAGTTAAGCCAAGGTCAGCAGCCAGTCTAATAACACATTCACTGGTGTAGATGTAGTAATTGTATAGTGTGTGAATAATAACTGTCTCACTAGTGCAGGTCAAGATGGCTGTTAGGTTAATCCTGGATCTGGACACCTGTCAGAAATAAGCATTCAATCATACATTAGAAGAATCATCCAAAGGATTGTACTGAACATAAAATGAAATGACATTAGCAAAGACAATTCAATTTTGAATTATCTACGTCCTTTAGCAAGTAATTATTAAGACCCTAAAAAAAGCTCAAGTGGTCCCTCAATATTTATGCATAAAAGCATTCAGCTCAAAATGTGTACTTGGTAAAATCATTTAAATCATTTAAATGTTGCAAAAGTGCAAACAACAACTCTTTACATTAAGATATTTTATAATGGATGAGCCATACATTTAAGCTAATTGCATTTATATTATTTTTAATTTGTCTGTTTATCTGAAGTTCAGCCTGTCCATATTTATAATTAGCATGAAAAAAAGAATTGAGTTCACTGAAAGTTACATGACAAAGAAATAGCTTTCTGAATAGTTAGTTTCTGCTACTCTGAAGAAATAGTTTCTGCTACTCTGAAAATGTTAATATTTTCATTGGCCTCATTTAGTATGCCCATTGTGTGAAGTCCCAAAGATAATATAATGTAATGTTAAATAAGCTTTACAGCATAATAAAACAGATAAATGTTGTTGTTGACACAATTGTAGCTGTTATATTTTTCGTTTTTTATTTTCAAATGCAATTACAGCAAGATGAAGTTGCTGTTTCTTCCTGATTTTTAAAATTAATATTTTCTGTAAAATGTCTAATCAAATCTGCTTTTCATACTTTGCTCATGGGCCCTTGTGCATTCTAGCAAGAAAACACAATCTAAGGTCCAAATTTAACCAAAGGCATATGCACATTATTTGCGTTAATATTAGTTCCCAGTGGGTTATGCACTGACAACAGATCAAATAAAGATTAGCAAATTCGCAGAAACGATTAGGACAAAATAAAGCAATCACATAAATGATGCTGTAGGGAATTAGGACAAATGTGCACTGGCGTTCGGAAATATTCTGCAGTGCAGCTTAGCCTACAGCCAAGCTTGTTAATGCACATTACAGACAATGTTTGTGACAAGATAAATGTTTAATAGCCATTGTGACTTTATGGTGTGGAAAACACACGTTTTAATATACATGCCAAGAGACATTTCCAAAATTAGACTGTCCCTGACTGAACTGGAGGATTGGAGGAGTGTCAAAACAAATGAGACATCCTCTCAGAGCTGCAGTTGGCCAGTTCCCAAGACCTTTAACTGCACCTTTCCATCAGAGCTGACAACGCTGATTCAGTCTAGCAGACGGGCTTTTTATAGATCACATTCCTCAAGTGCTGTCACTTTTATCTCTGACTAGACCACAGGAGAGAAGGTAGAATTTGTATAAAGGGTTTGTCCTGTTCATCAAACAGGATGTGACATCATACTCCACATCAAACCTCTTAGACAAGAAACAAGTTGTGAAGATCCAGCCAGGGTTTGCACTGTGATTTTAAAATTACTTTGGCAGAATCACAATGTTGCATTGGTTGGCTGTAATGAGCTCACGTAGATAAGTACAAACTAAACAGTCGTTAATACAACCCCAATTCCAGAAAAGTTGGGACATTTTGTAAAACGTAATAAAATCAAGAATCTGTGATTTGTTAATTCTCTTGAACCTTTATTTAAATGACAAAATTACAAAGAAAAGATTTCCAATATTTTCACTCGCCAACTTAATTGTATTTTGTAAATATAAACACATTTTGATTTTGATGGCTGCAACACGCTCCAAGAAAGTTGGGGCATAAAAGTGAAAAGATTACAGAAAATCTAATATCTCTTTCTTACAATGGCCGTTTCTCAATACCAAGTACGCAAACTTCGGACTTGCGTCCTTGGTAGTTCGGACTCGACAAGTTCGACTCAGGAGAACGAACTCCCGAGGACGAGAGGATGCGAGTCCGGTTATTCTGCAAATGGAACAGTGCGTTTTTGATTCAATCAGCTCGCTCAGGCTACTCCGGTTATCTCTTTATGTATATTTAAGGCAACAATAAAACAAAATATCTAATAAAACACCACTCTGCCTCTTTTCATTTGAAAAAATATGAAACATATTAATGGCCACACAAATCTGGTTCAGGCGAAATATAAAACACAACCCAGCTTCTTTTTTTGTTTTCATAAAAAAAAAAAATGAAACATTCTTGATCATTAAATCTGACATTTAAAAATACAGGGTTGTGTCATTTCATTATACATGTACATACAGTGTACATGTATCCCTACATACAGTGAAGAGAATGTATATGTGGCCCGGTGTGCAAGATAGTGACGACCCCGGACACAGAGCTAGAATTATAAAGGGGTTTTTTATTCCAGACTGCGTTTTGAACGACGCAGCATTAATTCAGCAGAATTTCAGGAACTTAAATTCGACAGGATCGTGTAAATTGAACTAAAACAATAAAGTTGGCTTCTCACATCAAACATTCTCACTGTCTCTTTTGTTTTCCATCACAACATCAAATGAACCATTCACAGACTCATTTTAACTAACATAGACAACAGTAGCAGCCTTTCTCTCTAGAAAACACATACACAAACGGTTATAGCATTTGTCATCACATAATACCAGGAAAGCTGCTTTGTCACATGCAAAATACAGTACAATGAATATTAGAAATCACACTTCCAGTATTTGCATAAACCTTTCAAAATGATCACACAGTTTACACATAGACACCTGTACATTCACATGAAATGAATAAAGTTCAAACTTACTCTGTCACCACTTAATGACCCATAAACAGCTTCACAGTGGAAGACGCACTTGAATTTCCCTCTGATGTCTCACTCTCGGCCCAGTAACACACGGAGGGCCCACACAGATCACCCTTCTCCCTCTAATTTATTAGACAGAAGTATCACAGATCAAAAATACTGTTACACATCACATTATACACACAATAATACCCATTTCACAGTAATAACAATGTTTTTATCACTCACGCTTCTCATGAATTGTGTTATTGTAATTTCTCCACACCGAGATGATTCTCGACAGAAATCGCCATCAATCAACGCAATACACGACCATCCGGTCTCGCAAAGCACTTAAGAACACTTTACACACTTAAATGTCCTTATTTCTCACTATTTCACTATTTCACTGACTTTTTGTCACCTTTAACTCAGCACAGCGTCCGCATGAACAGCTTCCATGACCACGTTGGGAAAGCGCGCTGCTCACACTCAGTTCTCGCGACACTTTTAGAAGTGACGTTTCTTAAAGGGCCAGCGTAACATTACGTCCATAACTGAGAAAAGCACTAAAACACTTCACATATGCAGTTCACTTAAACAGGACTCTGTTAAACAGTTCAGTAACTAACTTTAGTGACTTTTGACCCGGTTACACTCTCCCCTGCTGATAGTCGACGTCCCCGGTGACTCCCAACCCTGAACATCTTAATCCTCTCGCCGTCTTGGCAACTCTCCTGTGGCGTGACGGACCATCCCGCTGGCATCTGGGCGAGCCCCTCAAGATTAACAGCCATTGCATTACACGCTGACATGGGCAAACGGTTCAGGTTCCTATGCACTCCTGCAGTTTTCCGTTGTGTTCTACGCACGGAAGGACAAGGCACTTCTGGACTAACACACTCCCTCCTCTCCTCTCTAGGTGCAGGCACTGATCTCATCTCAGGACTCCCAGCAGGTAAGTGAACACTTCCTGTTTCTAGTTCCCGAGATACTGGCATCACTCCTCGGGTGTCATCAGTGTCCTCGCTGCACTCTGGTTTCATACGATAACTCCTATCAGATTCCACTATTTGATCCATGGAACAGTCTCCACATCCCGGAACTGGCTGTCTTTGATGCTCAGATGCTGGGGCTACTGTCCGTTTCTCCTTAGGACGCAGGGCTTCCTCCACTAGAACACACTCCGCCTCCAATGAGGTCATCTCTGATTCAGACTCTGAGGTAGGTACTTCTTCCACAGACTTTCTCCGACGCCTTGACATGGTCTCTGGGACTGGATTATTACAAAGTCTTAGGTTGGATCTGTGCACCCTTTTCACTGTACCTCCTTCAACAGGTTCCACGGTGTAGGTCGTTCCTTGGACCTCTACTACCTGGTACATTGTTGAAGACCACGAGTCCTGAATCTTGTTTCTTCCTTGCGGTCGGTGTCGTAAGTACACATGCTGTCCAATCTCCACCGTCGGACAAAACACCTTCTCCTCATGCCTCGCTACCCGCTCCGCAGCTTTCCTTTCTGCATATTCCTTTGCTCGAATATGGGCATCTCGCAGACGTTCCTGGTGTACTTTTAACCAGTCAGGTTTGTCATCCGTTTCAGCCTCCTGGCCCAGCAGAGCGTCAACCGGCAGGTGCGGCTGGACCCCGAACAACAGATAATACGGTGAGTACCCTGTGGATGAGTGTGGCGTCACATTATAGGCGTAGACGAGCTCTGATAAGTGTTCAGGCCACTTCCGTTTCCTCTCAGGTGGGAGGGACTTCAAGAGGTCATGCAGGGTTCTGTTGAACCTCTCACACTGAGGATTGCCCTGTGGGTGATGCGGTGTCGTGCGCGTTTTCTTGACTCCATACAACTTGCAAAGCTCTGCAATCACAGCACTTTCGAAATTCCGGCCCTGGTCCGAGTGCAAGCGTTGGGGCACTCCATACTTCAGGAACCATTCTCGGAGGAGGATCTTGGCAGTAGTCTCCGCCTTCTGATCACGAGTGGAAAAGGCTTGACTAAACTTCGTGAACACATCCGTTACTACTAGAACATTCTCTCGCCCGTCACTGGCTGGTTCAAGAACTGTAAAGTCTACTGCTACGACCTCCAACGGACGTGTGGCCAAGAAGGAGGTCCAAGGTGCTTTGACTTTTGGCTGGGGCATCTTCGCCAACACGCAACGCTGACATCGCTTAATCCACTTTTCCACATCCTCGTACATTCCTCCCCAGAAACATCTCTGTCTCAACAGACCTAGGGTTCTCTCGATACCCTGGTGACCCATTTGATCATGGACATTCTTCAAAACTTGATCTGTCAAACAGGTAGGTAACAACAACTGATGACACTCTCCAGTGTGGACATCATTGATCACCCGGTACAACAGACCATCCTTTTCCTTCATCTTCGGCCACTGTTTCAGCAGGGATCGCACGGCTCTGGACAAGCCTATCCTCTCTTGCTTGGTCGGTTTCCTTTTCCTGTTCCAAAACTTTCTGAGCACACTGAGTGTGGGATCAGACTCCTGGAACTGACAGAGCTCCGACTTTGTATACCCGGGCAGCGTGGGAGTATTCTCACACTCGCTAACCTCTTTTCCAGCCAAGGTTGCCCGTAACTGCCTGACTCTACTGCGCTCAACTCCTGCTGCCAACAGGTCCGGTCCCAGAGCTGTTCCTGTCCTGAGCAAGTTGCAGATCGCCATACAGCCATCATACTCGGCGTCTTCGCTCGCAGAGTCCGGTTCATCCGTTCCTGGCTTCCTCGAAAGAGCATCGGCAGCCGTGTTACACCTCCCAGGGCGATACTTGACTTCGAAGTCAAACGCAGCGAGTTGAGCGACCCAGCGCTGTTCAATGGCTCCCAATCTGGCGGTACTGAGGTGGCAGAGGGGATTGTTATCCGTTATTATAGTGAATCTGGACCCCAGTAGATAACTTCGGAACTTCTCCGTGACCGCCCACTTCAGCGCTAACAGTTCCAGCTTCATGCTGCTGTAGTTTTTATCATTTCTCTCAGCCCCTCTCAGCCTTCTACTGGCATAAGCAATCACAGTCTTCTTGCCATTTTGATGCTGGTACAAGACTGCTCCTAGTCCCAGGTTACTCGCATCAGTCTCAATCACGAAGGGCAGGGCGAAATCAGCATACCCCAGCGTGGGTGCCCTGGTCAGTTGGTCTTTGAGGTGTTCAAACGCCGTTTGGCACTGAGAGGTCCACAGACCCTGATACAACTGAGCTGCCTTGACGTGGCTTGCCTCCTTGAGGCACACATTTACTACATCGTGCAACGGCCCGGCTATCTGGGAGAAACCTTCAATGAATCTCCTGTAATAGCTACAAAACCCCAGGAAAGATCTGAGTTCTTTCAGATTGCCGGGGACTGGCCACTCCCGTACGGCACTTATCTTTCCAGGGTCTGTACTCACACCTTGGGCTGACACTTGATGGCCCAGGAATCTCACTTCCGGCTGCAGGAAATGACACTTCTCTACCTTAACCTTTAGCCCAGTTTCCTTCAACCTCCTGAACACAGCCTCCAGTCGCACAAGATGTTCCTGAAAGGTGGAGGAGTACACCAACAAGTCATCCAAGTAGATCAACACCATTTGGAACACGAAGTCACTCATTATGGCCTGCATGAGTCGCTGGAACGTGGCGGGCGCATTACATAGCCCGAACGGCATCCGATGGTATTCATAGAGGCCAAACGGCGTCGTGAAGGCCGTCTTGTGTCTGTCCTTCTCATGGACCGCAACTTGATGGTAACCGCTAGCAAGGTCTATTGTCGAGAACACTTGCGCTCCGCCCAACGCATCTAAGCTCTCATCGATGCGTGGCAAGGGAAAAGCATCACGGCGGGTCTTGGAGTTTAGTTTCCGATAATCCACACACAGTCTCAGACTTCCATCAGTCTTGCGCACCAGAACGATGGGTGAAGCATAGGAGCTCGAGCTTTCCTGGATAACTCCCTTCCGGAGCAGACCCGAGATATGCTCTTTGACCTCTTCGAACTGGGTCGGCGGTATCCTGCGATATGGCTGAGCTACGGGCACCTCATCTGTCAAGTGGATCTCATGCTTCACTCGGTCGGTATAGCCCAGGTCTTCATCACGAACTGCAAACACATCTGCATACTTCAAGAGCAGCCCTCCAAGCTTCGCTTGCTGTTCCGGCGTACCCCCTATGTGCAGTCTACTCAACAGATTACTCAGGTCCGCACCAGACTCCAGTCTGTCTTTTTCCTCAACTCTTACTTCTTCGCACTCAGCAGAGATACGCTGGAACCTCACTTGGCTAACTTCATTCTCAACGCGCTGACAGGGGGTAAGTACCCCGAGCGGAACTTTAGGAGACAGCCAGACATCTTCTTGGGAGAAGTTCACCACTTGAACTGGGAACACTTGACTTCTGGACGACACTAGGGTGGGCATGGGGATCAATCCGCCTGGTAATGGGGTGCTTCCTGGTTCCAGCAATCGCCACGCCTTGTCATCCGAATCTCTCTTATTTACTCTGGCATACACAACGGCCACAGAGGATGCTGGGATATGGGCCTTGCCTTTGCCCCGACAACTAACCCGGGCTGTCAACATTGTCTTTCCCCGTTCCTCTTCCTGTACACGGGTAAAAGCTTCTCGCCACACAGAGTCCAATTTCCCTCCTAATGTGGTGTCAAACTCCGTCAGTGCTGACTCTCTGCATCTCTGGGTGATATTCATGCCCAGGATACCGGGTGGAGTTTGGTCCGGCTCTGCAGCATCCACATCTCTGACTATCAGGAAACCACACTCCGGGATAGTTAGCCCCATCGCTTGGATGTCCAGTTCGACATATCCCAGGTAAGGCAGGGGTAACTTGTTTGCTGCAGTTATTCTTAACCACTTGGAGGTGCAATGAAGGTCCCCGTCTTCTCCATGTAGGTTTTCTCTGAAGAAACTTTCGGTTAAGGTACTCACATTACTTCCTGTGTCTAGCAGACATCTCACCGGAACACCACCAATGCATATATCCACTTCAGGACACTTCCCAACGGCACGTTCCAAGAACCGCTCTTTTGTTAATGTACCGCATCCTGAGCCTTCTGGTCTTCCTCTCATTGCTCGGCTCACTGCAACAGAGGGACCCCGTTTCCCTGACCCGCAGAACTTGTGGTGGGAGTGGGCTGGCCTTTGAAACTACGCGGCACAGGACACTGTCTGGCTATATGTCCCACCCCTTCACACCTCAGACAGACGGGTTGGCCATCAGCTGTGTACTTGGGTTTGACTTTGGGGCTACCCATCTGGTTACTACTCGAGCTAGCCTTTTGAGCGGTAAGTTCACGAACCGCATTAGTGAGTTCTCCGATGGTTTTGCCCTGCTGCGTGATTACCTTCACTATCTCTTGTAGAGCCACAACCATGTCACTTTGTGCGGTACTGACCGAATCCGAAAGCTCTGACGTCCCCTCCGAGCACGTGCTCACGATGTGCCGACTCCTGGCCACATTAGCTCCACGGGTCTGTCCTCCATAACCCACATCAGGGCCTCTTCACGGACGTCAAACAGGGTAGACCGAGGTTTTTCTCTGACAAGCTTGCGCAGCTCCCTTCGCAGAGTCGCATCTCTTACGCCTTCAATGAACTGGTCTCTTAGTGCAAGCTGGGGGTCAGACACAGCGCTATGGGACTGCTGGAGAACAAAGTTAAGCAGTTGGGAGAGAGCATGGGAAAAGTCACGGAGGTCTTCTCCCTCCAACTGTCTACGTGCGTAGAAAGCATGCAACAACTGTGGAGTAGTCCGTTTCTCCCTAAACGCCCCCCTCAAGTATGAAAACAGATCCCTGGGTTGTTTGCTCTCCCCCCCCATACACAGTTTGACCTCGTCTAAGGCTGAACCTCTTAAATGGGACAGTATGAAATCTAATTGGTCATCAGTATTCAACCCTCTTACTCGAATTACACGTTCAACCTCATCAATGAACTCATCTACAGATTGACCATCTTTAACAGGATCGCCACTAAAGGGCACAATTTGACGTTCCCTTGGAATGTAGACATATGACCTAGTAGCATTGTTCATATTAGACAGAGCAGACATTACTTGGTCGTGACTTCGACCTAACTCCAGAATCTGTGACTGAAGTTCGGCCACAGGATTACCCACATCGTCCTGACCTGCCACACCAGCATCGTCCACATCACGGCTGGGTCCAGCCTGAGCAGCTTGAACATCGTCGTCCCGGTCCATGGCCTCGCAATGTCTCTATCTCGACTGGCACAAAGAGATAAAACACAGTCACAGTCACTGCAGTTAACCCTGAGGCTCTTCTCTGCGGCTGCCTTTGCCAACGATCTCCGTGTTGAAGCGAACACCCTCCTGCTCTCCAGGAAGCTGGTCCTTAGCTCCCCTCACAGGCCCTCCAGGCACGTCACACTTCACGTCGTTGACCTCCTGGGCACCGGCTACTCGACACCTCTTCACCACTACTGTTGTCTATGTTTCTCCTACTCTACCTGTCTGCACCCTGAAATTAGCAATGGAACCCCACTTCTGGTACCAAAATCTGTGGCCCGGTGTGCAAGATAGTGACGACCCCGGACACAGAGCTAGAATTATAAAGGGGTTTTTTATTCCAGACTGCGTTTTGAACGACGCAGCATTAATTCAGCAGAATTTCAGGAACTTAAATTCGACAGGATCGTGTAAATTGAACTAAAACAATAAAGTTGGCTTCTCACATCAAACATTCTCACTGTCTCTTTTGTTTTCCATCACAACATCAAATGAACCATTCACAGACTCATTTTAACTAACATAGACAACAGTAGCAGCCTTTCTCTCTAGAAAACACATACACAAACGGTTATAGCATTTGTCATCACATAATACCAGGAAAGCTGCTTTGTCACATGCAAAATACAGTACAATGAATATTAGAAATCACACTTCCAGTATTTGCATAAACCTTTCAAAATGATCACACAGTTTACACATAGACACCTGTACATTCACATGAAATGAATAAAGTTCAAACTTACTCTGTCACCACTTAATGACCCATAAACAGCTTCACAGTGGAAGACGCACTTGAATTTCCCTCTGATGTCTCACTCTCGGCCCAGTAACACACGGAGGGCCCACACAGATCACCCTTCTCCCCTCTAATTTATTAGACAGAAGTATCACAGATCAAAAATACTGTTACACATCACATTATACACACAATAATACCCATTTCACAGTAATAACAATGTTTTTATCACTCACGCTTCTCATGAATTGTGTTATTGTAATTTCTCCACACCGAGATGATTCTCGACAGAAATCGCCATCAATCAACGCAATACACGACCATCCGGTCTCGCAAAGCACTTAAGAACACTTTACACACTTAAATGTCCTTATTTCTCACTATTTCACTATTTCACTGACTTTTTGTCACCTTTAACTCAGCACAGCGTCCGCATGAACAGCTTCCATGACCACGTTGGGAAAGCGCGCTGCTCACACTCAGTTCTCGCGACACTTTTAGAAGTGACGTTTCTTAAAGGGCCAGCGTAACATTACGTCCATAACTGAGAAAAGCACTAAAACACTTCACATATGCAGTTCACTTAAACAGGACTCTGTTAAACAGTTCAGTAACTAACTTTAGTGACTTTTGACCCGGTTACATATAGTAAAATAATATTAATTTATCCAAAATGAATTGCCATGGAACAAACTATAGATTAATGAGACCAAAGATCGACTTATACACAAAATGAATTACACTCACCAAAGGATTATTAGGAACACCTTACTAATACTGTGTTTGACCCCCTTTCGCCTTCAGAACTGCCTTAATTCTATGTGGCACTGATTCAACAAGGTGCTGAAAGCATTCTTTAGAAATGTTGGCCCATATTGATAGGATAGCATCTTGCAGTTGATGGAGATTTGTGGGATGCACATCCAGGGCACGAAGCTCCCGTTCCACCACATCCCAAAGATGATCTATTGGGTCATCTTATAAAAAAATATTTTGGATATATCCAAAATATGAAAAGTTTGGAGTTCAGGAGATTGTCTTGACCAGGACCACACCCCTAAACGCATTGAAGCAACTGCCATGTGATTGGTTGATTAGATAATTGCATTAATGAGAAATTGAACAGGTGTTCATAATAATCCTTTAGGTGAGTGTATATCTCATGTTTAACCGCTAGACTAGAGACATCAGAGCCAGCGGCAAACATCAGAAGCACTAGCCGAGGAAAAGATGTTCCAGTCAGGGTTAATGAGAGCTGAACGCCCGGTAATTGCCTGGATCTCACAACTCAGAAAACATCAGATACATTTTTCAAATAGGCGCTATCTTTATAAATAAACCACGGATTTGAGCTTTAAACAACTACATTCTCGACTGAAACACTCTTAAAATTACATTGTGACACAATAACAGTAGTATTTTTATATTACGTGGGTTTTCTCATCTGCTATTGACGCTTGCTGGTTGGTGCGAGATACATTCTGGGATACCTGGCTGTCTCGAGTCCGCACAAGTCACCTCTCGATGCATCATCGGTAAACGGGGCGGATCAAGAACACATCCGGGGATTTGAACTGGACTTGGCTAGATGTGAACTTTGAATTGGAACAGTACTTGGTCAGCGTCTGATGACGTTTCACAAGTCCACAAGAACACAAGTACAGACAAGAACGCATATTGAGAAATGTTTTGATACAGTCCACAATAAGCAGGTGAATTGGTAATAGATGAAGGAATTGTGATTGGGTGTAAAAGGAGCTTCTCTGTCTTTGCAAGCAAAGTTGGGTCATGGCTCACCACTTTGTGCCAAATTTCATGAGAATTGTCAAACAATTAAAAAAATGCAAGATTGCAAAGTATTCTTTCATCTACCATAGATAATATTGTGAAGATTCAGGGAATCCAGAGAAATCTCAGTACTTGTAGGGCAAGGCAGGAAACCTCCGTTGAATATGTGTGACCCTCATGTATTGCAAGAGAAACCGTCATGCTACTGTTAAATATAGCCACATGGGCTTTGGAGTACTTTGGAAAACATTTGTCACTTAACACTATGAAATGCTGCATCAAGAAATCCAACTCAAATCTCTGTTACGCAAGGAGAAAGCTAAACAACTATTCAATGCAGAGATGGCACCAAGTTCTCTGGGCCCGAGCTCATCTCAGATGGTCTAGAAGACAATTTTCAAATTCAGCTTGTTTTGGGAAAAACAGACATTGAGTTCTCCCAAAGACGAAAGGGACCATCCAGACTTTCATCAGTGGCCGGTGCAAAAGCAAAAATCTGTCATGGTATGGAGGTGCATCAGTGCAAACGACATAGGTGACTTGCATGTGTGTGAAGGACGTGGAGGCGTATACTGTCATCAAGATGACATCTTTCCTGGGAAGCAAGACAATGCCAGGCCTCATTCAGCATGTGTTACAACAGAGATGTGCTTGACTGCCTGCAGTCCAGATTTGTCTTTTATTGAAAATTCATCGCCCATCAGGAAAAGGAGAATCAGACAACGACGACCATGGACTGCTGAGCAGCTGTCTTGTATCAAGTGAGACTGGGGAAAAATTCCACATGCAAAACTGCAATAATTAGTATCCTCAACTCCTAAACTATTAAAAAGTGTAATTAAAAGGAAAGGTAAAAGAACATAGTGAAAACTAAACCAAACTGTAAAGACACATAACACACACGAATATATAAATAGTGATCGCTAAATATGAAAGAAATGTTAACACCAATAAATGAATGTCATGGAGAGGCAAAGTAATAACTGGATCTCTCACATTCCATTAACACACATCTCTCACCTCCGAAGCAGAAATATTATCAGTCGCACCCAGACTCTGTTTATTAGGCAAGTACTATGGCGTCTCTTAAAACGTAATTGACATTTTACTAACTTAATGGTTAAACTGTGACAGAAATTATGTGACTCATATATGGTATGATATATTAAAATGTAATTTATTCCTGTAATGACAAACTGAATTTGTAGCAGACACAGTGTCACATGATCCTTAACAAATCATTCGAACAGCACTTATTTGAAATAAAAATTTTGGCTACACTTTACGTTAAGGTAGATAGTGTAACTACATGTACTTACTATAGGGTTAGGGTTAGGAATAGGTGTTAACTTGCATGTGTAAACAATGAGTCCGCACACCAGAAAATGCTCCTAAGCGATTTTAATAGTTGCTCACCACGTGTAACGTTTCGGGCCCAAGTCCTTCATTGTAATCAATGCATAATTTATAGTTATTGCTACAGTAACGTGTAACAAGGACACTGTAACATAAAATGTTACCAAAACATGTTGTAACATTATAAATGTCTTTACTGTCACTTTTGATCAATTTAATACATCCTTGCTGAATAAAATGTCTTTATTATGTTTTCTTTATAATAGAATTGTGCTGAAAATCAGCACTTTTGCCTGGTATATTGCTTAAGTGTCGACATATCCAATTGCCTGTGGTGTTTTGAAATGCATGCTGCTAATGAGAGACATGGCAAATCACCACTAGAAATATAATCATAATGTTGTTCTAGGTATTATAATATTTGTCACTGAAGATGTGAAATGGCTGTTAATGTATGAGTATCTAAAGAAGCTCCCTGCAGAGGCAGCTGACACCAGCTGTGCAGTGTTGAACACTGACTCTAGTTATGGCATTTTAATGCTTAAATGCACTGCTTAAATCCATCCAGCCATGCATAGCAAATAAGCAGCAGAATACAATTAGTTTGGTATGCTTTCCTTTCATCTACGCTGATCCTTCATAAGCATCTGATTGTATCACTAAAAGGTCAAGTGGGTCTTTGTTTGAATATATTCTGCACTTTTGCAATATTCAGTAGTTTTATTTCCCATTAAGTCCGTGACTAGGAGACGAGAAAACGAAAGGGGAAAATCCAAAGCCATCTTCAGCATAAACCCAATCACCCTATGACCCCGGGGGTCCCAATCTTCTTCAAAATGCTAGCTTACTGCACCTTATTCATACATTTTGAAACATCTAAGATGATGATGGCCAAATCTGCAGGATTTTTTTGTACAATTTCTGCACTGATTTGAGGGGAAAAAATAAACTTATTTATGAACATATTTAGCAAAATAAGCTCTTTTGAAGCAAACAAACAGTGACAAGGCAGAAAAAGCTTAGGCTGTTTTTTGTAAGGATAGTCCCTTAAATATTAGCAAGCAAGTAAAGAATTCAACTAAATCCGGGCTGAATGAATAGACACTTAGTTTACCCCAATTTAGAAGACTGAGACTGGGGGTGCCTCAAGTGGCACAAACAAAATCTGAAGGGAACACAGCGAAATAGGTTTCTGAAAGCACGTCTTGTATCATTCTCATTGAAATCAATTACTTTGCAGACTACTCTGATGCGAGTCTTCTGAAGTTTATTTTCCCAGTATCGTATTAGCATTTGTACATAATTATTACAAATACATTTGGATATAAATGCTGAAACGCAGTATTGACAGCATCTTAAACTTAAAATATAAAGCATTTATATTATTATTTGTATTTTAAGCAAAATAAGCGTGATATTTATTGAGCAGGCCAATATTTTTTTATTTGTGTTATTTAGTTTTAAGAGCTGAGCTTTATTTTATATATATATATATATATATAAAACCTTTTTTTTTTTTTTGGAGGGGGCAAACTAAATATCAAATAAACCATTATAAAAGTGATGATGTCAATGTCAAATCTATATATATTATATCAGTGAACATTTTAAATTAATGACATTGATTAATAAAATTAATAAAAACCACCAACTAACTCCATGAATTTCATGTTTTTTTAACCTAAACGGATTTGTAAATATTTTCCCATCTCTTAGGATGTTCAAACATGAAACTGCAAAAAAACATAAATACATTTTAGAGGTTGTCAGTGAGTTAATAATGCACGTTTTAGTGTCAGTATGGAAATGTAAGTGTGCTAGAACCCCATTTAGCATACTAATACCTACGATTACTAATGAGATCACATTCATTTTCTGCACTTCAGGGTTTGTGTGCAGAACGTGTAAAACAGGATTTAGGGTTTAATGGTCTGTTTTTCGATGATCTTTTAGCTTTTAGTTCTTCCTTGAACCCAGCAGGTTTCTCTTTCATCTAAAAGTCCAAAGAGGATCCTCAGGACAGATCATATGTGTCCTTTCTCAGATCTATCATGCTCAGTAGCACTTAAAAAAAGCCAAAAAAGCCACTCTCTTCAAATTTTTACAAAAACTGTCTCACACTGTTCCACTTAATTCTTGCTTGGTGTTGTAGTTGCACAAATGCATTAGTCTGATGTGTGCTATTTTCCCAGAAAAGCGGCCAAACCTACGGAAACACTCTCAGCATGAGGAAAACAGTCATGCTGAGCAATGTGCTTTTTAAGTACAAAAAAATAACATTTTTCAAAAGTTAAATAAGTTCCCCACTATGAGTACACTTCCCCTGAATGCAAGTATTAGGCTAAATTGTCCAATTAATGGTGAATCTATTGACTTTTTTGGAACTTCGAAGAATCAAATCTAAGAGCATTTTTCATGGAACACACATCAAAATGAGGTTTTTAATTGCTAATAAAACTCTTCTAGACTTCTAAAATAAAATGTGTTGATAATATTCTTTTTTTTTAACAATACATTTTCAGTGTGTGTCCTCAAGTTCAGAAGGAGTCAGAAAACACAGCTGTACATTTCTACCAATTTAACCTTGCACAGTGCTTACAGTACTTCAAACTTTCTTCCACAGATGTTAGGCTTGTCAGACTGTCTCAGTAACGCTCAGGGCGGGTTGCACTTCTGAGGCTAAACGTCACATGGGATATTCATCAGACACCATTATGCCACAGCTATGGGAATCGTTCCATTCAAAAGTCTGTTACTATCTGCGTGTTATCAAAAATTGAACACGTGCGTGATGTAAGCCTCTGTCTCCTGCACGCCAGCACCCAGGGCCGTCTTTGATCAATTATTCGAGATTCGCTAGATCGCCTTTGAATGCGGATCAGTGTGTTTGCCGGCAGCGCAATGTTAACGTTGTTTAATTACTGAATTGTTTGTGTGAGAGGCACGCTCGCTGGTGCATTTGTGTACCGAAGCGGTGTTTACACGGCTTCACCTTAGCAAACAATTTACTAGCGAGTCATTCATCACTGATTATTTGAATGAAGTGTCTTAATGGCTTCTCTTTAGCTGCAGGATCTGCACTAAACACATTAGATATTTGTCTTGCCTGTTAAAAGACAAATTTGTGAAAGGACAAGGTAATTCTCTCTGAGAATGACAAAAAGAAGTAATCCCAAAATGCATGTATTTTCAAAATAGGGATTGGTAGATACAATGTGTTACAGTGTTGGTTATTTTGTCATGTTTCTGGTTTGTGGTTTCACTGTCTTTGGTTTTTTCATTCAGTCTGTACTTTGTTTCTCTGCCTTGTTAATTGTATTCTGTTATCCCTAGTCATGGCAATCATTAGGTCCCTTGGTTCAGGTGTGTTGTCCCGTTAGTTTGTATGCCGCTCGTTGTTCTGATTTGCCCCAGCTGTGTCTTGTTCCCTGATTCCCTCTGTGTATATCCTGTCTGCTCTTTTGTTCTTGGTCAGTTATTGAATGTTTGTATCTACGTACCACGAGTGTCTTGTTGTCTTGCCTGTTCTGAGTTACCGTCTGTATTATTAAAGTCTACTGCTGCATCTAGATCCGACTACCGCCTTTGCTTCCACGCAATTCGTGACAGAATAACTGACCCCCCAGGATCTAGCAGTTAGTAGAAGAACTCACCGTACCGTGATCCAGCAGCCATGCCCACCTGGAGTCCTGATGTCCGGATCATCCGTCTTCGCCAGGAGAATCGCGCCATCGAGGATTATGTCGCGGAATTCCTCGAGCTGGCATATCTCGCGCAGATGAACACCCACGGCTTGAAGATCTTCTTCCGCGGGGGTTTGTCTGAACCACTCCGGTCCTGGATGCCCGAACCTGGTCCGCACGGCTCTTTAGAATGGTACGTTGACCTGGCCCTGTTCTGGAGTGGTTCCCCGTTTACTGTGGGCGAGGAGGAGAAGCACCCTGAACCCGCAGCATCCCTTCAGACCGCGCTCCACAAGCCCGCGCCTCAAGTGAACCGAGTCGAGCCCGCTTTCCACGACATGCCTGAGCTTCTTCCCGCCGAGACCGCGCTCCACAAGCCCGCACTTCTCGTCTGCCCCGCCGAGCCTGCGCCTCACATGAGCCCTGCCAAGTCAAGTTCCGAGTCAAGTGAGTCAAGTTCAGAGTCAAGTGAGTCCAGTGCCGTGTCAAGTGAGTCAAGTGCCGAGCCCAGTGAGTCAAGTGAGTCAAGTGTTGCCGAGTCCAGTGAGTCAAGTGAGTCATGTGCTGCCGAGTTAAGTGAGTCAAGTTCGTCTGCCGAGTCAAGTGAATCAAATTCGTCTGCCGAGCCCAGTGAGTCAAGTGAGTGTAGTGCTGCCGAGTCCAGTGAGTCAAGTGAGTCAAGTCCGTCTGCCGAGTCAAGTGAGTCAAGTCAGTCAAGTTCGTCTGCCGAGTCAAGTGAGTCAAGTCAGTCAAGTTCGTCTGCCGAGTCAAGTCCGTCTGCCGAGCCCAGTGAGTCAAGTGTTGCCGAGTCCAGTGAGTCAAGTGAGTCAAGTGCTGCCGAGTTAAGTGAGTCAAGTTCGTCTGCCGAGTCAAGTGAATCAAGTTCGTCTGCCGAGCCCAGTGAGTCAAGTGAGTGTAGTGCTGCCGAGTCCAGTGAGTCAAGTGAGTCAAGTCAGTCAAGTCCGTCTGCCGAGTCAAGTCCGTCTGCCGAGTCAAGTCCGTCTGCCGAGTCAAGTCCGTCTGCCGAGTCAAGTCCGTCTGCCGAGTCAAGTCCGTCTGCCGAGTCAAGTCCGTCTGCCGAGTCAAGTCCGTCTGCCGAGTCAAGTCCGTCAAGTGAGTCTGCCGAGTCAAGTGAGTCTGCCGAGTCAAGTGAGTCTGCCGAGTCAAGTGAGTCTGCCGAGTCAAGTGAGTCTGCCGAGTCAAGTGAGTCAAGTCCGTCTGCCGAGTCAAGTCAAGTGAGACGCCGCCGCAGGAAGAGAAGGAGGATTCGTTCGGTTCGCCAGGCTCCGGTGAGCGTACCCAGACTCCTCGCCCTGCCGGCCCCGCCTCTGCGCCTCGCCCTGCCGGCCCCGCCTCTGCGCCTCGCCCTGTCTGTGCCCTTCAAGCTCCAGGAGGCCACTCTCGAACCAGTTTACAGCCCGGAGGTTCCTCCCCTGGATTTCCCCAAGTATTTTTTGGGGGGGGGCAGTAGGTACCCTGAGAGGGCCATGGAGGCAGCGCTGACATGGGCCTTGTCGGTGCTATCTCCACCTGAGCCTCCTATACCCTGGTCCCCTGCCAAGTGTGCTCTGCCCTGGTCCCCTGCCAAGTGTGCTCCGCCCTGGTCCCCTGCCAAGTGTGCTCCGCCCTGGTCCCCTGCCAAGTGTGCTCCGCCCTGGCCTTCGCCACGCCATGCTCCGCCCTGGTCTTCGCCTCGTCCTGCTCCGCCCTGGCCTTCGCCACGCCATGCTCCGCCCTGGCCTTTGCCTCGTCCTGCTCCGCCCTGGCCTTCGCCTCATCCCGCTCCGCCATGGCCACTGGCACGTCCTGCTATGGCGACTCTTACCGGTACCATCATGGAGTCTATGGTCCCCGTCTACCCTGTCTGGGACTCCATGACGCCCACCCCTCCCGCCCAGGTCGTGTTCTGAATCGGCGCGAGGTCGCGCCTTATGGAAGGGGGGGATAATGTTACAGTGTTGGTTATTTTGTCATGTTTCTGGTTTGTGGTTTCACTGTCTTTGGTTTTTTCATTCAGTCTGTACTTTGTTTCTCTGCCTTGTTAATTGTATTCTGTTATCCCTAGTCATGGCAATCATTAGGTCCCTTGGTTCAGGTGTGTTGTCCTGTTAGTTTGTATGCCGCTCGTTGTTCTGATTTGCCCCAGCTGTGTCTTGTTCCCTGATTCCCTCTGTGTATTTATATCCTGTCTGCTCTTTTGTTCTTGGTCAGTTATTGAATGTTTGTATCTACGTACCATGAGTGTCTTGTTGTCTTGCCTGTTCTGAGTTACCGTCTGTATTATTAAAGTCTACTGCTGCATCTAGATCCGATTACCTCCTTTGCTTCCACGCAATTCGTTACACAATGTCCCAGTCATGGTAAAATAAACAATATAGCAATTGCAATGATGGAAAACACCTACCGTTTGAGGCAAGAGTACCTGAGAGTACAGTCAGTATTAACCATCATCACATGTCACCCATTACTCACTTCATCAAGCACCTCATTTAAGCACACGCCTCAATTCAGTCAGCGTCTAGCCTAGAACAAGAAAAACAGACTCACCTTACTATCTTCGAACTATTCTCCTACGACGATCCCCAATAAGTGTATCTGTGTGATTTCTCCTCATGTTTCCTAGTCTGCATCTTGAAGATCCTCTTGACATCCTTAATCATTGCCAGAACCTGTATATAAGTGTGTGCATCATCAGTCAACCATCTTCGCCAAGTTCACCAGTAAGCATAAGACTTTGCAGTTACCATTTCTCTATCTACATTCATCTACATTTAGTCACTCACCTATCTCCTTGCCTGCTGTGTTTCCAATAAAGTTGTTTTCTAGATTCCCTTAATTCCTGTCCAGTGTATATATCCCGACATACCGTTGGCTGACATCATCTTTTTAGCTCCTAATAAAAGACTATGTCCCTATTTTCTTGCCTGGCGTCTAGCCAGCGCCAACACAGACAGTATTGATCCAACAGGTGGAGTTGGTTCATAGACAGATAACATCTATCACATCTTAGGGGTCACTTATTACCAGTGGCAGGGGCCTTCACTTATTACATTTAATAGTAGGCTACTTTCTGCATCCATCTATTGTAGCACTACACCCATCAAATAGTGAACAAATTTCAGTGAATCAATGAACCAGTTGCATCCGTTCCCAGGTTAATAGTCACTAGAGGAAAATATTATCATAATGACTAACCAGTAAATGATTGTTCATTCCTCACGAAAAGCTTTTTATAAGACTCAATTAGCACACAAGTCATATGGACTACATTTATGGTATCAAGCATTTACCATATTGTATAATACATTATATACATTTTGTTGCATGTAATTTCAGTCCAATGTGATTTTTTTCTTTTTTTTCTTTATTTAATATTTTAGCAGAGTCAAATTCATGTCTCTGTTGACCTTCTCCATTTGACTCACATTGTACGCTCTCATCCCCCTGAATAATTAATTTTAGCTTGAACAAACTGTCACATCACTTTTGAATCATAATGTGAGAGCTGCAGGTGAACAGAAAGACTTTGGATGCTAAAATGCAACTGGTGTAATCAACGCTACTAAACCTTTTGGTAAAAAGAAATTATATATTACCATATATATGGTAATATATAATTTCTTTTTACCAAAAGGTTTTCAGGTATATATATATATATATATATATATATATATATATATATATATATATATATATATATATATATATATATATATATATATATATATATATATATATATATATATATATATATATATATATATATGATTTAAATATATAATAAATAATCATTATTGTATAATATTACAATAATATAATAAAGATAGATAGATAGATAGATAGATAGATAGATAGATAGATAGATAGATAGATAGATAGATAGATAGATAGATAGATAGATAGATAGATAGATAGATAGATAGATAGATAGTACACATTTTATTGCATTATTTATATATTTTATTTTATTTTATTTTATTCTACATATATTATGCTTAGTGTGCTATGCAATATATGTTTCCTAAACTTATCTGAAAATTAGACAGAATATGATATAATTCTCACCTAATTAAACCCCTAGTGCTTAAACATTATATAAACAGTGTCCATTGGGTAATGTGATATTCACTGTGTTAATGACCTCTCTTCTCATTTTCTCAAACAACAGACCAGGCCTATGCAACAAATTACTGAATCACACCCCTAAAGCCTCTCCTCCCCCCTAAGAGCCCAGGTGAGGCGGTTCGTTCAGCCCCACGGGAAGTTTCAAACAGTGTATCAAGGTTGTTTTCTCCTTAATTTGAGAAGAAACGCAGTAACTCGGCGAGATAATGGACAAAGCAAAGGCTCTAAAGTAAATTCTGCTGCATTAGCGCATCAGCGCTGTACAAATTGTTGCCTTTAACCCTGAAGTTCTGTTCTACACAACCTGAATCTGTCTATTCATATTTAAACTCCCGCAGTGCATCACTCAATGATTGAGTTGCAGCGCTCGCAGAGGAGGCAGAATGGGAGGAGCTGAATAGATTGCTATAGACCTTGCTCAACCGAATTGTGCTCATTTCAAAGAACGTCTCATTTAAAATTTGTCACATTGTCATCTGCGGTGGCATGAGAGAGACAGAGGAGACGAGGACGGTACCTGCTGGGGCCCAGATTAAAAGCATGACAGATAACTATGTGTTTAAACAGAGCTCTCGCTGAGAGATGTGCCGCATCCTGGTTCAAGCAGGTCAGTGCAAGTACAGTGGCAATCTCTCTAACAAGAGAAAAACACTTCTTTGCCAGATGAATTATTGATGTGTCTCCCAGACTGAGGCCACAGTCCAGTCACTAACAGCTCGCAACAGTCATTCAGGGGGAAATCGAGTGGCTCGTTTTCCAAATGATGGTCTCTTACCTGTGAGATTTTAATTTAGGGATGAGATTTATTGACAGCAATGATCGATCATAAAACCTTCTAAATGTTTCAGATCGATCAAAATTCTGTATACCTTACACAAAGGGCACTATTTTTATTCTGTGAATAGTTGTGTGACATTTTCAACAGTACACTCATCTAATTCATCAACACTGCAGTTTTTGGTCTTCGGTTTCAGGAACTTTGAGGAATTTATGTGGCCTCACACATGTAACAGAATTGATCTACACAATTTAGGATCTAACAGGTGGCAAAATAATTCTTAAAGGTGCACTATGTAACATTTTTGTTCAAAATTAACAACATTTAAATCTTATCCTTATTCACTATGGAAAGCCTGTTATAAGTATTTATATTTTTAGACCTGACAGGTTGGATTTCATGGGCAATTGCATATGTACGTCACTCACCCATATGTTATATCTATTATATTATGTCTCGTTATATCTGTAAATAGGGAAAAGTTGTTCCGGCTATTTTGAAGTGTATATGGTATGGGAATGGCATAAGTTAGTTGTCACAACGAGCGAGAAAGGTTGAAATAGAGCTTACTAAATCTCAAAACTCCTGTTTTTAAAAAAAAATGCAGAAAAGAGGAGAGTGCTGGCATAAAAGAGAATGTGACAGTTCGTAATAAAACGAGAATCAACACTGGCTTGTCTTTTTGGAGATGGCGAGAACTGAGGGATTTGAAATTTTGTAAAAGCAATATGGAGATGTTTTAAAACATTACTGAATTCACTATAGGCTGATTGTTGCAATTTTACCAAAAACTCAACTATATTCTTTGTTAGACATCTAGACATTGTGCAACCATGAAATATATAAATATCATAAAAACAAACGTTTAAGTTTTCAAGGTATAAACAATGAATGTACAAGCTCAATTATGGTCAAATTTCAGTGGTAATGCAGCAATTGCCTTTAAACTCACACATAGTAAGGAATGTTCCAGGATACAAATTTAAAAATGTGTATGCTTCAGTCATAAATAATAAATAATAAATTAAGTATTTCATATCAACGAAGAGGCCCTAGGCCTCTTTTAAATTAACCTTATATGGGTTCCGTTTGGAACCTTTTAGTGCTTCAAAAATTTGATGTAAGTGACAGAGGCTTTTCTGAGTACAGCTTTGAATAATGTGTCTTTAGACCCATGTGTTTTGCACCATTCTGTTGCACTCAGTCTAGCTATTAATATGATTGAAAACTTGCATCTTATCTCCACTGTTATATCTTAATGCAACTGCCTCTTACACTAAGTTCACCTTTGTGTCCATTGTAGACATGGCACATAATATTTTAAATATCCAGAGAAGATCCAAGAAAAACTGCATGTTTAATACATAGGTCTAACCTAGGGCTGTAAAAATATAGCACAAATGACATACAGTGCATAGAAATCTAAATCTCTCCCGAAAGGTTGATAACCTCTGCTGCACATGGTGACTTTCATTCCGGAGCAGCGGTTAACACTCAGGAGAGGTTTAGTCGCACTGTTAAAGCACTCCTATTCTTTATTGGACATTACATTTAAGCAGTGTGTGATATAGCAACGTGATCTCATGAGAATACGTGTGTATTTTTATGTAAAGTGTAGTTCTATCATACGTACATTTGTTTACGTTTTATACGCAGAAACGTATAATACTGACGTATTTACAGCAATAAAACATAAAAATATTTACGTATTGACAGCACAAAAACGTAATTTATTTACGTATGAACAAATCTACCGACGTAGACATTTGTATGTGTTGCTATTTATGCATAATCTTGGCATTAATGTTTTGACTCTATTGCATTCAACTGTCTTATCAATTAACGTAGACTCACTGTATTCCGGACATCACGGTATTCCGGACACTTGACCTTTTCCGCAAATTCTATAAATACACACTTCCATCTCAAGTCATCTATATATATCCGTGTCATCTTTGCCTCCTCCTCTTTCGACTCCGACCAACCCCATGTTTCCAGAGACAGTCGTTTCAAATAAATCAACGTGAGTTTCTAACGTACACCAATGACTGATCAGAAAATGGCGGGGGGAGGGTTTTCGGCAGGAAAAAATGAAGAGGGGAGAAGCATACCTCCGCAGAAAACGGCTCTTAACGGCTCTTAAAACATGTTCACCCTCCAGAAAATAACAAAAAAAACATTCTTATGGTCTTATTAAATAATTATGAGTTACAATTTGCAAATATTTGTACTTTGTTAAAGGGATGAGGCTTTTTGCCCAACATGAATTTGACTGGCAGCGGCGCATCACTGCACCCTCATTAAAACACCTCAAGATAAATTAAATTTAATGGTAAATGCTGTTTTAAAGGTAATTTCAACACTTCTGTGTAATTTCATGTTATCTGGTTAACGTTTGGACAGCACGCATTGTAATAACATGCAATTTAACAACGTTTCAAGCCATTAAGTTGTTTAAGTTACTTTAGTTGTTTATAAGCCATAAAAGTAATAATCATAATTTCTATGACATTACGTTATTTGAGGACCCAATAAAAAAATGTATCTAGACTTAATTTTATAAAAGGAACTTTTAAAAACACGAAAAATATGAACATCATATGACTGTCCGAAACACAGTGAGTAGAAATTGTCAGCTGTCCGGAACACGGTGAGTCCTCACGGTAATCCGGACACTGCGTCTCCCGGCAGTTTTTTCAAGATTTCTCCAAAATGATTAGTCCAAAATGTGTCAATCAAACTTTGGAACGTGTGGAAGGCATGTCCCCAGAGACAGACGAGCCAATCAGGTTAATCTTTCCGCGGATTGAAATCTTACGGGACTTTTACTGTGCAAAGTGTCCGGAATACAGTGAGTCTACGTTACGTTTTCAGTCGCATTTATTAATATAATAGGCCTAAGAACGTTACTCATAAATATTAACATTTCGCTCTGTTCGTGCCTTCTGCAACAAACTCGTTTTGGAGGATTAGCCTGCGTGGTGTTAAAAGGGAATACACTTTTAACCTTAAAAATACCTTGTTTAATCGTTTAACCATTTTGTAGTATTTAGTGTATTTACACAAAAAGCATTTTCTCCAATAAAACACAACATACTGATACATTCACAAAAGACATACATTTTATTAGCTTGATGTAATCCAAATCCTAGAATCCATACGTTGTTTGCAAGAAACAGATCCAAATTCAGCCTTTTATCCAGAGATCTTCATCTTCATTTCTCAGCAGCGACCACAAACGTATCCTGCGCTGGTGATGAATTCAAATTCAAAAAATGCGCCTTCAAGAAGCGTTACGACATGTTTTACGGCCGTGATATCAAACGCTCATTGGCTCTCGCCTGCTTCGTCACAGATTGCGACATGCCGTGTTTCAGTCGGTGTAGAAAAGTGGTCACTCAACTGAGACTGCGCTGCTCTCAGTAATCGAAGCCCTGAAACTGGCAAGAGCAGCTTCCAAATCCTCAGTTCTCATCCTGCTAGATCTGTCTGCTGCCTTTGACACAGTTAACCACCAGATCCTCCTGTCAATCCTAAAGATGAAGGGAATCTCGGGAACTGCACTCCAATGGTTCAAGTCTTACCTCTCAGGTAGGTCCTTCAGGGTATCGTGGAGGAGTGAGGTGTCGAAGTCACAACATCTACCTACTGGGGTGCCTCAGGGCTCAGTGCTTGGACCACTTCTCTTCTCCATCTACATGACATCACTAGGAACTGTGATTCAGAAACATGGCTTTTCCTATCACTGCTACGCGGATGATACACAACTCTACCTCTCAGTCCAGCCTGATGATCCGACGGTAGCTGCTCGCATCTCAGCTTGCCTGACAGACATCTCTGACTGGATGAAAGACCACCATCTTCAACTTAACCTTGCGAAGACTGAGCTACTTGTTATCCCGGCCAAACCAACACTTTGTCACAACTTCACTATTCAACTAGGCCCGTCATCCATAACTCCATCACGGTCAGCCAGGAACCTTGGATTTGTTATTGATGATCAATTGAACTTCACAGACCACATTACTAA
>CM070832.1:25978853-26036053 GCA_036326025.1 Chrosomus eos
ATGCAGTCACAACCCATTCTGTATTCTGTGGAGCAGAATGCCTCTTCCTGTATTTTATCTTTACTAGCTGTTTTAGAGTTGTATTAGAGCTTAATGTTTCTCTGTGATTAATTACCCAGCAGCCTAGCTCCATTAGAACATACAGCCTTTTGAAGTGTCGTGTGCTCTTAACTGCTCACGTTAAATGCAAATGCTGCTCATCAGTGGACTGAGATAATCAATTAGAATCTCTAGGGAAGGACAAAAATTACCTGCTACCTTTGCCATGTGGAGATATAGGTGTGTGAGTGGGGAATTTTTGAGCAAAAGAAAAGAAAACAATGAATGCAAGAGCATTTGAATAATCGCTCAAAACTGGACAATTCAAAGTCGTTAATTAAATCTGTGTAATTGGAAAAGCGAGACCATGACTCATGAAGCAGAGATTCTACAGACAGTAGACACCAATGTCTTGCTTTTTTCACCTGCAGACTGATGCCCCGTTTACACGAAGGGAAGACGCAGATATTTCCCTGCGGTTTGGCCTCTCATTTACACGAAAACCCTGTTTTTATCACAGAAAATTATTATTTCTAAAAACTCCGGCCAGTGTGGAGATTTCTGATAACGCCTGTTATTTGCTGCCGAGTCAACTGGGAGAAACGGGATTTTAGGTTCTCAAACGTCACATTATGCACCAGAAAATGCTTAACGTAATTTGAGCGCCCAGTTTGGCATAGTTATAATGGTGCTCGACGGCCTATTTATGCGGGTTGATGTAAATGACAACTTTTTGGAAAACGATGTTGTGTGCAAAATGTTATAATTCGAAAACTCATTCGGGGGAAATATTAGTTTCTCTAAATACCCGGCTATGTGTAAATGTGGCCTTACAAATAGAACCCTATATACAGTATAAATTATAAAATGTTGGAGGCTTCTGGAAATATTTACTATACAAAATGTGACAATATAGAAATGCTTGGCATGGCAGCGCAACACAGTGTCTCTTTTCCTTATCAGTAGGGGTGTAACAAGACACTTATCTCACGAGACGAGACAGACACGAGATTGGGTTCACGAGAACGAGACGAGACGAGATTTTTGCACAATTTTACAGAAATCCTCAATGACACAATTCATGACTGGAACAGTATGCAGGTGCATTTTGCAATGTTTAACTAATAATCTTATTAAGTAGACCTGAAATGACATGCATTAGGAGTATGAATTATCAAATGCATTGAAAGAAAACAATATACAACAATATAACCTTTTAATAATAAAAGGTTTTTATTGACTGGCTTTTCTCCTGTATGATTTCACATTAGTCTCTTCAGACCTTACTGTACATTTAAGAGCTTTCAGAACTTCTGATTGAGGCTGTGTGTGACCTCCTAGCTGAACTCTAGAAGTCTTATTAAGTGCAAACAATAAGTGCAAGTGCAAGTGCAACCATAATCAAAGTTAGCACACAGACTCTTTATAATTGTTTTGAAATTGCTGTTTTATTTTGCACCGGCAGTTATAGGGTTAATGCGGTGAGTTCGGGAAAGGCCGGTAGAGAAACGAGGCTGGTGTGTTTGTCTCCACAGTTGTTCTTGCGTTCCGATTATAAGTTCAGAAACAGAGCCTCCCTTGTCTGTTGTCTTTAAGACATTACAGTACTCTCTCAATATTCGAAGTGCAAACTGAGACGATAGCCGCAAATAAACAGTCCAGTGATGGGTATTGGGAGACGGACGATTGTATGTTCGCGGCCTAATTTGTGCGCAATGCACATCAGCTTGTGTTTTACTTTCACTTTAGTGATCGCGCGTACTCCGTGTATAGCAGCGGTGCTGAGCGTGCATTCAACAAGATAAGATCAGACGTTTAGTCTATGTTGCGCAGCGAATCCTCCGCCATCCTCACGCGATCAGTGAACTGTGATTCGTGCTGCACTGATTGCAACGGCAACTCCTGCTGGATGAGCAGAGCAGACTTTTACATTAGTTTATAATGGTTTTTAATTATTTTTATAAAAACAGCAAAACGATAGTTCAGGCGAATGTGAGTGTAGCGGTGGAATATTCTATGGTAATAGAAATCGCGAGACAGCTTTTCACTCGACGGGAAATCTCGTCATGTTTTAGTCTCGCGAGATCTCGTGGCACGAGATCTCGTTACACCCCTACTTATCAGGGAACCGGGGTTGTATACATAACCCTAGGTGTTCCCTTTTTAAGGGGAACTTCTACACTGCGTCAGCTGCTGAAGCTATGGGGACACCATACTAACTACACCATGCTGACCAATGCCTGACCAATACCTGCCATCTCCGCAGTATACTGGATGCTCCTTTAGAGAGAAATGCACCTTTCATTTGGTTTACATAAACAGAAAGTATTTGTCAAGTCAAGTCAAGTCACCTTTATTTATATAGCGCTTTTTACAATACAAATTGTTTCAAAGCAGCTTTACAGAGATAACAGGAAAACAATGTTGTAATAGTATTGTTCAATTGAAATTAAATGAAAATTAAATGTCCCCAACTAAGCAAGCCAAAAGGCGAAGGCAACAGTGGCAAGGAACCAAAACTCCATCAGGTGACAGAATGGAGAAAAAAACCTTGGGAGAACCCAGGCTCAGTCGGGGGGCCAGTCCTCCTCTGGCCAACGAATGAACAGTGTATGATTATGAGTTAGGCAGCATAATGGCAGGAGTCAGATGGGATCAGAACTTTCACGATATTATCCAGTTCATCTGGTTGGGTTGGGTCATCCGGCCGGTGAGGAGATGAGTGGTGAGGTGTCCATGGGCCTTCACAGCCCTGATAATGCGTGTCGTTGTGTCCATGTGATGGTCCTTCATCAGATCTGGATATGCCCTGGATCCGGCGGTCTGCGGTAAACCTCGGGATAAACAGAGAGACTAATATTAGCGTAGACGCCATCCTTCTTATGATGTACAAAGTACATCAGGAATTATGGGAAGTGTTCCCGGTTCCGGCTGATCTAATCTATGCAGCCTAACATTGAATTATAGAAATCTATAATGTGTTATGTGTATGCTAAGCCAAAGAGATGTGTTTTTAGTCTAGATTTAAACTGACAGACTGTATCTGCTTCCCGGACCGTGTTAGGAAGATTGTTCCAAAGTTTTGGTGCTAAATAGGAAAAGGATCTACCGCCAGCAGTCGATTTTGATATTCTAGGTATTATCAACTGGCCAGAATTTTGAGATCGCAATAGACGTGAAGGACTATAATGCGTTAAGAGCTCGCTCAAGTACTGGGGAGCTAAACCATTTAGTGCTTTGTAAGTAATCAGCAATATTTTAAAATTTATACGATGTTTAATAGGCAGCCAATGCAGTGTTGACAGAACCGGGCTAATATGGTCATACTTCCTGGTTCTGGTAAGAACTCTAGCGGCTGCATTTTGAACTAGCTGTAGTTTGTTTAATAAGCGTGCAGGGCAACCACCCAGTAGAGCATTACAATAATCTAGCCTTGAGGTCATGAACGCATGAACTAATTGTTCCGCATTTGTCAGTGAGAGCATATGACGTAATTTAGATATATTTTTAAGATGGAAAAATGCGGTTTTACAGATACTAGACACGTGACTTTCAAATGAAAGATTGGTATCAAAGAGCACACCCAGGTTCCTAACTAACGTCGAAGACTTAACAGAGCAGCCATCAAGTGTTAGACAGTATTCTAGGTTATTAGGTGAGGAAGTTTTTTGTCCAATGATTAGAATCTCTGTTTTTTCAGAATTTAGTAATAGGAAATTACTGGTCATCCAATTTTTTATATCAGCTATGCATTCCGTTAATTTTGTGAATTGGTAAGTTTCGTTAGGTTTTGAAGAAATATACAGCTGAGTATCATCAGCATAACAGTGAAAGCTAATTCCATATTTCCTAATTATATCTCCTAATGGTAGCATGTACAGAGTGAAGAGCAGCGGTCCTAGTACTGAGCCTTGTGGTACGCCATACTGAACTTGTGATCGATAAGACATCTCTTCATTTACTGCTACAAACTGATATCGGTCAGATAAGTATGATTTAAACCATGCTAGTGCAATTCCGCTAATGCCTATTTTCTAGTCTATTTAAAAGAATGTTGTGGTCGATAGTATCAAATGCAGCACTAAGATCAAGTAACACTAATAGAGAGATACAACCACGATCGGATGATAGGAGCAAATCATTTGTGACTTTAATGAGAGCAGTCTCAGTACTATGGTACGGTCTAAATCCGGACTGAAAATCCTCGCAGATATTATTTCTTTCTAAAAAGGAACACAGTTGTAAGGATACTGCTTTTTCTAGTATCTTTGACAGAAAAGGCAGATTCGAGATCGGCCTGTAATTGACTAATTCTGTAGGATCAAGTTGCGGTTTTTTAACAAGCGGTTTAATCATAGCCAACTTAAAGGTTTTTGGTACGTATCCTAATGACAAAGATGAATTAATGATATCTAGAAGAGGATCTATGACCTCTGGAAGCATCTCTTTCAGTAGCTTAGTCGGTATAGGGTCTAGCATACAAGTTGTCGATTTAGATGAATTAACAATTTTGCAAAATTCTTCCTCTCCTATAGCAACAAATGAATCAAAATGTTCCTCACAGAGACTACAATATACTCCCTGATGCGATACCGTAGTAGACGGTTGCATAGTTATAATTTTGTCCCTGATATTATCAATCTTATAAGTGAAGAAGTTCATAAAGTCATTACTGCTGTGTTTCTTATAAACTTCTGGGCTTGAAGCTTTCTTTTTCGTTAGTTTAGTCACTTGTTCAAATAAATACCTAGGATTATGTTTATTTTCTTCTAATAGAGTTGAAAAATAATTAGTTCTAGCATCTTTTAAGGCCTCTCTGTAAGCAATCGAGCTCTCCTTCCATGAAATCCGAAATACCTCTAGTTTTGTTTTCTTCCAGTTTCGCTCCATTTTTCTGGCTGCTCTCTTAAGGGCCCGGGTGTGCTCATTGTACCACGGCGTTGGACTATTTTCTTTGATCTTCTTTAAGCGCAGCGGAGCAACTGTGTCTAAAGTGCTGGAAAAGAGAGAGTTAAAAGTTTCTGTTGCAATATCAAGTTCTTCTAAGCTATCTGGGATGCTGAGATTATGAAACTGATTTGGAAGATTATTGATAAAGCAATCTTTAGTGGCAGAAGTGATAGGTCTAACATATTTATAACACGGAGTCGGCTTTGCAGCCTTGGCTAAATGTAATTTACACGAGACTAGATAGTGATCGGAGATGTCGTCGCTCTGCTGCAGAATTTCAACGCCATCAACATCTATTCCATGTGATAATATTAGATCAAGAGTATGATTACGACAATGAGTAGGTCCTGACACGTGTTGTCTCACTCCAATTGAGTTTATAATGTCTTTAAATGCCAATCCCAATGCATCTTTTTCATTATCTACATGTATATTAAAATCACCAACAATTAGGACTTTATCTGCAGCCAATACTAATTCTGATAGAAAGTCAGCAAATTCTTTGAGAAAATCTTTATGGTGCCCTGGTGGCCTGTATACAGTAGCCAGCAGAATTCTCAAACGTGATTTATTGTTTACACTATAAATTTTTACATTAAGCACCAACACTTCAAAAGAAGTATATTTAAAACTAGATTTCTTAGTGGTTTTCAGAATATTACTATAAATTACAGCAACACCTCCCCCTTTGCCTTTCGGACGAGGCTCATGTTTATAACAATAATCTTGCGGAGTGGACTCATTTAAAGTAATGTAATCGTTTGGTTTTAGCCAGGTTTCTGTCAAACACAGCACATCTAGGTTATAGTCTTTAATCTTATCATTAACTATGAGCGATTTTGAATTAAGGGATCGAATATTCAGCAACCCAAGCTTTATCGTTTGCTCATCTGTATTATATCTGTTTTTTATTTGTTGAACATCAATTAGATTTTTAACCTTAGAAAGGTTTGGCAGTTTTTTGGATTTCCAAATTCGGGGAACAGACACAGTCTCTATATGATGATATCTAGGTGAAAGAGTCTCTATGTGATGAGATTTATCTGACCTTGGTGACGTGAGGCCGCTAGCAGACGGTCGGTTTAGCCAGTTTGTCTGCTTCCTGACCTGAGCCCCAGATTGTCATGTTTTATCTCTAAGACTATGAGCCAAATTACTAGAGAGAAGAGCAGCACCATCCCAGGTGGGATGAATACCATCTCTTTTCAACAGGTCAGGCTTGCCCCAAAAACTTTTCCAATTGTCTATGAATTCTATATTATGTTGCGGACACCAATTAGACAACCAGCCATTGAGTGAACACAATCTACTAACTATCTCATCACTCCTTCGAACAGGAAGGGGGCCAGAGCAGATTACAGTGCCTGACATCGTACTTGCGAGTTCAAACACCTCTTTAATATTAATTTTGGTGATCTCCGACTGGCGAAGTCGAACATCATTAGTGCCGACGTGAATAACAATCTTAGAGAATTTACGATTAGCATTAGCCAGCACTTTTAAATTTGATTTGATGTCAGGCGCTCTGGCTCCCGGCAAACATGTGACTATGGTGGCTGGTGTCTCTATTTTCACGTTCCGTGTAATAGAATCGCCAATTACCAGGGCACAATCAACAGCATTCTCAGTGGGTGTTTCACTGAGAGGGGCAAATCGATTTGTTATTTGTTTTCGATTCGAATTGGTTAGTTTAAAAGTAGACATTAAAGGCCAACAGAGAGTGGTGTGCTCACCCGAGCGTGTGTCCAGAACCGCTCTCCCTTCTCTGCACAACATCCACATCTTTTGAGATTCTCAAGAACTCCACACACCCTGGAAACTCACGGTTCAACCTGCTGCAATCAGGCAGACACTTCTGCAGCCTGATGGCTAAAAGCTTCTCCGCTTAGGCCATCAGACTCCTTAACATAGACATGAAACACACTGAACTTTAAGCTTTTGTACCTTTTATATAAAGTATTATTTTGTATATTTTTTTGCACAGTCCATAGTGTATGCCAGATCTATATTTCACTGCATGTTGTTTATTTATACAACTAAACTAAACGTATCAGGTTACTACTGTAACCATAGTTCCCTGAGAATAGGGAACGAGACGATGCGCAGGGCTCGCAAAATCGCCTGCCCGACGTCCCGGGGCTATTGTGTTTTCAAGTCGGGCTACCAAAATGCATAACCGGCCTGCCCGACGGGCTATCTGAAATATTGTAATCAAATTCCCCTAAACTTCTGCCTCGCCCCACTAAAAATGTGTGATCAAGTGTAAGCTACACAAATTCGTGTTTGCTTCAGTCTTGTTATAATCAGATTCAGCGCGTTTATCTTCAATCCGCAGCGGCGCGCGAGCAGCAGAGAGCACGTCAGAAACAGAGGACAGGGTGTGTGTGTGTTCATCTGAGCCTCATTGGTCTGTCACTGCTCGTCAATGTCAGAATATTTGAGATGACCAATCAAATCAAAGTAGGCGGGCTTTATGTTCACAGACGCTGCTGAGCGCGAATTTTATCAGAGTGACTGACGCTTCAGTTTATGGTCAAGTGCGAGATAAAATGTAAGTAGCTAAACTAAACATTTCATATTTGACAGTTTTTTTAGGTCATAAATGTTAAACGAATGACAAAAATAATCAGGCAAACTAATATACTGAAAATAGCCTTATGTAACGTGATTCATGTAATGTAGGCCTAATAATTAGTTTACTGTCATTGTGAGGTGACAAGAATCATTAACAAAGCCGTTTGCATCTAGCCTGGTTCTACCAGACTCTCGTACATTTCATTTGTACATAGAGTCTGGCACCGCTCCATTGCCAAACGTTTACTTCCTTGTAGGCGGGAACTCTATTGAAGTCTAAAACTATTGGATCTGCCCAGAGTCACTCTATCTGCCATAACCAATCGCTAACGTTTGGTCATGACGTATGTCTTTTCCCGAACCCCGTGGGAGGATGGCCATAAACACAAAACTAAGCAAAGATTGTTCTTGCTCCGGCTTTAACTTCTTGATATTCGGCAGCGTTGCCACAACGGACCGAATGGCTTCACTCGCATCTTTCTTATTTTGAACTACAACTCAAAATAACGCACGAGTCGACATCAACGTCATCGTTCTCAGCCACTCCCTCTGTTCGCTGATTGGTCCTACAAAAAATTGATTTCTGGAAACCGAAGTCTACGGCACAGTCCCAGACGGAGTACTGAAGGAAAATGAAATTGAGCGGAAGTGCGTAGGAGGGCGGAGCCAGGCTAGTTTGCATCATGTTGGGCACAAGATTAATAATGAATGTGTATATATTGTGAATGAATTTAATAAACTTAGTTAGGCTACCTAGCTTTCCTAGTAGCTTTCGGTAAATGAACGCTTCTGAGAAAATTATTCATAAATCAACCTATCAGTTCACCCTATGTTTACTTTCTTCACTGATATAAGGAAAATAATCAGCTGCATGACATGTTTTTAAAGTTATTGTTATCCAATTTTTTGGGATATGTAGATCCGGGAGTGCGAGTACCCGACCCCCCCCCCCAACACACACACACACACACCCACACACCCTTTTCCGGGTTTCTCACGTATTTTAGCTCTTTTCCCGCTGTCTTCCCGTTTTAGTATTTTCCCGTAATATATCCCGTATTTTTACGGCCTGATTGTGTGAGACGTACAAGCTCGGACAGATTCGGCTTGAAGTCGTTCGCCGCGCACGCTGTTACAAAAAAAGCTGTGCACATAGCCAAGCAAAATGAGGTCTTGCGCACCAAACTCCTCATTTTTGCCGCGCTCGTGCGGACGCGCGATATAAACAAGGCTTTTTGTAAACAAGGCTTTACTCCGTGTCAGCGCGTGCTCTGATCGGTAAAGGTGCACAGACCTCTCCAGCAGTAGCAGAAGCACCACTAACTCCGCCTCCGTTTCCCTCGTAAGCTGATATTAGTATTTAAACATTCTCTATGATAATTTTTTTTTTAAATGACTAATATCTCTGTCTCTTTCTCTCTAACACACACACACACACACACACACACACACACACACACACACACGCACATGTTTGTTTTTGTGACTTATGAGGACATTCCATAGGCGTAATGGTTTTTATACTGGACAAACTATATATTCTATCCCCCTACACTGCCCGTCCCTAAACCTACCCCTTACAGGAGACATGCTGGATTTTAACATTTTTAAAAAAACATTGTTTTTTATGTTTTTTAAGCTGTTTGAAATATGAGGACGAATGCAATGTCCTCACATTTCATGTGTAAGTTGTAATACCAGTGTAATACCCATGTCATTATACACATTTGTGTCCTCATATATCACAAAAACAAACACACACACACACACACACACACACACACACACACACACACACACACACACACACACACACACACTGTCTCTTTCTCTCTCACACATATGTAGTTATAAACTCTAGACTTTTAATGATTAGTGCTTTATTTTTTAAAGTTTGTGGGTAAGAATCGTGTAAAAAAAAATCCATTATTTTTGGGATGGATTCCGGGAAATCTCCCTTATTCTCAATGTTCAATGTTGACAGCTATGCCCACATTGGAGGCTGAGCCACAGACTGATTCATGTTCCACACTGGTCACACAAATTTCAGTTCAGTTAGAACCAGATGCATATTTGTATTGATGATTCTAATTTGATTATTTTATATCCAATTTTTGATATTTGTGTTTTGAAAAAGTTTTTGATTGATGTTTGACTCCTAACCAATTTTCTACATTAAAAATTGTCTTTTTATTCGGGCTAGTAAAATCCATTTCGGGCTACCAAAATCTGAAGAGTGCCTGCCCGAAGGGCTACCAGCGATTTTCAAATTTTGCGAGCCCTGATGCGTCGGATGACGCCATGGGAACGCCCCCCAGCGTGAATGCGTCTGAAGCATAAATGTCCACTAGTCCAATGGAAAGAATGAGCGTCACGGGCGGGTGACGTCATGACCAGGAAATGATAAAAGCACGTCCGGTGCAACCCGGCAGTAGCTTCGAAATTGCCGAAGCAAGCCGATCGCAGGGACGCAGGAAGTATGGCAGGGAGACGCATCGTCTCGTTCCCTATTCTCAGGGAACTATGGTTACAGTAGTAACCTGAGACGTTCCCTTATCGAAAGGGAACTCGCGATGCGTCGGATGACGCCATGGGAACGAGAATACCCAAAGCGCCAGAATTCCAAGTACCTGAGTGTCAGTCTGTTGTACTAAGCACTAAGCACCTGAGAACCTGGGGCAGCATCCAGGTCTAAACTGTAAAATCTCACGAATGTGAGCGGAGAGGACCAGCCCGCCGCATCACAGACATCTTGAAGAGAAACACCATACAGTAAGGCTTTAGAAGCCGCCATACTCCTAGTCGAGTGAGCTCGGACCACCAAAGGACAAGGCTGGCCCGAGTACTCATATGCAAGTGAAATAGCCTCGACTATCTACTTACTGACCGTCTGTTTAGAAGCAGGAAGACCTTTCTTAGGTGATCCAAAGCAAATCAGTAATTGGTCGGACTTCCTCCATGAGGATGTCCGAAGCACATAAGTGTCCAGTGCTCCCAGAGGTTCAGTCTTTCCTGGTCCGCAGATGTAAAAGGAGGAGGACAGAAAGCCTGTAGCACAATAGGCCTCGGAGTCAAGGTCGGCACCTTAGGGACGTATCCCTGTTTTGGATATAAGAATGCCTTGACCATCCCCGGTGCAAACTCAAGGCAAGTGGGGGAAACCGAAAGGGCCTGAAGGTCTCCAACTCTCTTGAGGGACGAAATAGCTAGCAGAAAGATAGTCTTGAGGGTAAGAAACTTATCTGAAACTGAGTCTAAGGGCTCGAATGGGACCCTAGACAGGCCTTCTAGAACTATCGTCAGATCCCAAGCTGGCACCCTAGTGCGAGTTGCAGGCCTTAGCCTCAAAGTGCTACGAAGGAAACGTGTAATCAGGGGGTCTCGACCCAATGATGTACCCCCCACCAGGGTGTGGTAAGCCGCAATGGCTGCCACGTAGACTTTTAGCGTGGAAGGGCATAGACCTGACACAAAGCGCTCCTGCAGGAACTCGAGTACTGTGTTCACAGAACAGTTAACAGGATCCCACTGATGTCGGTGACACCATATAGAAAAAACTCTCCATTTAAGCGCATAAAGTTTCCTAGTAGCTGGAGCTCTAGAGCTTAGAATGGTCTCAGCAGCCTCAGCTGAAAGACCACTATCTATGAGTTGGGCCCCCTCAGAGGCCAAACCCACAGGTTCCAAATCTCTGGTCGAGGGTGAAATATTGTGCCCCCGGCCTGAGACAGAAGGTCTCTCCTGATCGGGATCTCCAAGGGAGGACCGTCTAAGAGATGGATCAGGTCCGCAAACCAGATCCGACTTGGCCAGCGTGGTGCTACTAGCAGTAGACTTAATCCGTACCGCCGGACTCGCTCCAGAACTCCTGGGAGCAGAGCAACAGGGGGAAACGCGTACAGACGTAGCCTCGGCCACGTCTGCACCATAGCATCCAGCCCCAGGGGGGCTGGGAGAGTAAGGGAGAACCACAGAGGACAATGCGTCGTATTCTGAGAAGCAAATAGATCCACCTCTGCTTGGCCGTAAAACTCCCAGATTTTCTCCACCGCCTCGGGGTGGAGTCTCCAATCCCCTGGCCTCAGCTCCTGCCTCGACAAGATGTCTGCTCCTATATTCTGGTCTCCAGGAATATACACTGCCCTCAGAGAGAGTACCTTCCCCAGAGACCACAGGAGGATCTGGTGCGCCAGTTTGCAAAGCGGACGCGACCGCAGACCCCCCTGACGGTTCAGGTAAGAGACCACCGATGTGTTGTCTGTTCGTACGAGCACATGATGGCCCCTTAGGTCTGGAAGGAAATGTCTCAACGCATTGAAGACAGCCATCATCTCCAGGCAATTTATGTGCCACGAAAGATAATGACTTTTCCACAGACCCTGAACCGAGCGGCCTTCCATTACCGCTCCCCAGCCGGTGAGGGAAGCATCTGTCGAGATAGTAACACGATGGCAAAGAGCTCCCAACACCGGACCCTGGGTTAAGAACCAGTGCTTCCTCCATATCATTAAGGCACGAAGGCATCGCCGCGTGACTGGGATCATACGAAGTGGGTTTCCCCTCGGGGAGAACCCTCTGGTCCTGAGCCACCACTGTAAAGTCCTCATGTACAGCAGGCCAAAAGGTATCACGTTGGACGCTGCTGCCAGTAGACCCAACAGTCTCTCGAACTGTTTTACAGTGCGTGACTGACCTAGCTTTAGCTCTTTGATGGCTGCCAGGATAGCAGCTACACGAACGGGCGATAGATTGGCCCGCATCGTCACTGAATCCCATACCACACCAAGGAAAGTAGTTCTCTGTGCTGGAGAAAGCACACTCTTCTTGGCATTGAGCCTCAACCCCAACATCTGCATATGAGCGAGAACGACACCTCGGTGCCGAACCGCCAACTGCTCCGATTCCGCTAGAATCAGCCAGTCGTCGATGTAGTTCAAAATACGTATGCCCAGAAGCCTGAGAGGGGCTAGAGCTGCATCCACGCATTTCGTGAACGTGCGGGGTGATAAAGCTAGGCCGAAAGGAAGAACCCGATATTGATATTCTTTGCCCCGAAAGAAAACCTTAGGCTAACTTCCTGTGCTAAGGGAGGATGGAGATATGGAAGTAAGCGTCCTTCAGATCTATCGTGACAAACCAGTCCTCGGATCTGATTTGAGTCACGATCTGTTTGAGTGTCAGCATCTTGAACTTTAGTTTCTGAACTGACCGATTTAACAGACGAAGATCTAAAATGGGACGTAACCCCCCATCCTTTTTAGGAACAATGAAATAATGGCTGTAAAAACCCGACTCTCGGTCGGGTGAGTACACCTGTTCTATAGCATTCTTTGCTAACAGGGCCTTTAACTCTTGCTCCTTTACCAGAGCCTGCTCGGAATGCACCACTGTGGGCAGTAGAGACCTGCGCGGGACGGATTTTTCCGTCCCGCTCCCGCCCGCTCCCGCAAGATTTTGTCCCGCTCCCGCAAAAATATATGTTATTTTCTCCCGCTCCCGCCCGCGACAATCAAGTTTCGTCCCGCTCCCGCCCGCAAAATCCCGCCTAGTTTTTTATTTTTAGGAATAGCATGTCGTTCACTGATGAGGGCTTCAGATTAATCCGTCTCTGCTCCAGCATGCGAGCGACCGCAATACTGAAAGCCCTCTCCGATGCTGTGCTGGAACTTGGAAGCTGGAATGCACATTTTTCTGTTACATATTTTAGTGCACTTGACACTTTCGACTGACTTGCCGTAAACGTCAGGGAAGTTTGCCTTTCAAAACGGTGCACACATGACACTTCAGACCTGAAGTTACAGACTTACGTGAGTATTTTGTTGCATTTGTAACAGCTCGCAAAAGGACGGTGCTTTCCATTGCTGTCGCATTGGCCTACTAGGCTACTAAAACATTTCCAAATATCAGACTTTTTCTTTGTTTGGTTTTGTAGTTTTGCATGTTCCTTTCTTTAATAATAATATCTGTAGCACTAAACAATCCACCTGTCATGTGGTGCAGACATTGCCTCTGTGTGGTAGGTTTGGCTGTTCTGCTGCGCCTATGAATGAACCACGCGAGAGTTAGCTTCCGACCTTGCGCCAGTAAATCGTTTTCATTTTAGTTATCCTTGTTGCTTGTGCATTAGATAAATAACGGTTTATTTGTTTCTAGTTGTTTTATTTCCCGCGGTAGTCCCGCGGGAGTGCAGGTCTCAGCTTTACACTCATATTTAATTTGCGGGAGTGCAGCGAATCCTCCCTCCCGCCCGCACCCGCAAGTGCACCTCATCATCCCGCCCGCTCCCGCAATGACCTTTCAAAATTTGTCCCGCGCCACACTGTTTTACGTCGCGACCCGCGGGTCCCGCGGGACTCCCGCGGGAGTGCAGACCTCTAGTGGGCAGCACCCCGTTGTAACGAGGAGGACGAAAACCAAACTGGATTCTGTATCCTTTCTCTACAATCTGCAGGACCCAATGAGAAATATTCAGCAGAAGCTTCACACGCTGCCAGAAAATTTACTAAGGGAACCAGCCTCTCGAGGCTGGTCTCTGGTGTTATTGAGACAGCTAATTCTGGAGCCTGAAACATACTGGCAAGAACTACCTGAACTGGCTGCTCTAAAACCCCCTCAGAGGGTGCGAAACCGATGCTGTGCCGCAGCATAGCACCGGCGGCTTGCTGGAGACCGCTGCGCCCTGAAGCACCAAGGGTGGCAGGGTTGGCAGAACGGCCTCGTGAGGACCCGGAAATGGAACGGGCACCCTGTAATGAGGTGTACACCGCTCTACTTCGGCCGGGGCTGTCCTCACAGACCTGACGCATAAACATCAGGTTGTTTTTTTTTTTTATTAAAAGACGAAGCCCTCTTCGCCTGAAGAACGGCTTCGGTTTAGAAGGCTTCGCCTGAGAGTTCTGCGCCTGTCTCCAGTGTTTCTGTGGAGGAGCACGAGACGCAACACTCTCCTTTTGTTGCACACGATATGAGGAAGTAGATGGCTGGGGCTGCTCACGCCCAGCAGCCCCAGGGGGATGAACACGGCGAGGGAAGAACTTTTTAAAAGCATCTGATTGCTTCTTAGATTCTTGAAATCTCTCGACGACCGTATGGACTGCGTCGCCGAAGAGACCAGATGGCTCAACCGGAGCATCTAATAAAAAAGCTCGATCTTTTTCTTTTATTTCGGCCAAATTTAACCAAAGATGCCTCTCAGTGGCAACCAGGGAGGCCATAGAACGACCAATAGCCCTGGCGGTCTCTTTAGTCGCCCTGAGAGACAGATCAGTAGCCCGACGAAGTTCTCGAATTTCGTCAGGACTAACTCCCTCACTCCTATCAATATCCCCCAGCAGATCAGCTTGATAAGCCTGGAGTAATGCCATTGTGTGTAAACACGCTCCAGCTTGACCCGCTGCCGAATAAGCTTTGCCCACTAAACTAGAAGTAGCTTTGAGCGGCTTAGTGGGCAGTGCTGAAGCCTTCAAAGATGATGCGGGGCCAGGCGATAAATAATTCGCGAGTGTCTGTTCAGCCTGGGGCATCGCCTCATATCCGTACTCTTTCAGCCCTCTTATATCAGAATATAATTTAACCTGAGGGCTAAAAAGACGTGACGAGTACGGCTTATTCCATGATTTAGATAGTTCATCATGTAAATCGGGAAAAAAAGGAAGGCTACGTGATGGAGATGACGTGACTGAAGGGAGAAAGCGCTCGTCTAATTTGCTTTTGGGACGAGCGCTAACATTCTCAGATGGCCATTCAATATTTAATTTATTTACAGCCCGTGTAATCACATCCACTAATTCCTGATATGCTGGGGAAATAGGTGGCGAATCTATTTCCCCGTGTGTGTGTGTGCTTTCACTATGTATACTCATAACATCGACTTCCTCGGAAGACGAGCATTGAAGTAATGGGCTCTCTCCCCGGGCGGAAGAAGCCGCAGAGCGTGCTTCCGACACCGGGGGGAGAACGCTGGATCTCCCGGGTAAGGACGGAGAAAAGGCCCTCGGACCCGTCTCCAATCCCCCCGAAAGATCCTTCTGCGATCCCCAGGAATGCATTCTCCGCACTGCCTCGGCAAACGCGGGTCCTGATCCCTGAGGATCGCGAGCCTGCCCACTCTCTTTGTCGAAGAGTGACAGGCGAGAACGGAGCATGCAAAGCGGTAGCATTTCACAGTGTTGGCACTCAGCCCCCTCGAAGGCTGAGACCGCATGCTCCACTCCCAAACAAATCACACAAAGCTTGTGTGTGTCCCCACCCGTTAAATAACGCGGGCAGGGAGGAACACACTGCTTGTAGACTTGTTTCGCCATAACGTTTCCCAATATATTGCAACAGACAACACTAAATAGACAGAGACAGTATACACAGATCGCTTGCTGAGGCGCAGAAGCTACTGCCGGGTTGCACCGGACGTGCTTTTATCATTTCCTGGTCATGACGTCACCCGCCCGTGACGCTCATTCTTTCCATTGGACTAGTGGACATTTATGCTTCAGACGCATTCACGCTGGGGGGCGTTCCCATGGCGTCATCCGACGCATCGCGAGTTCCCTTTCGATAAGGGAACTAATTTTTTTGAATAGTTTGAATCTTGACTCTTTGAAGATGTCACTGGGGAAAGGTAATTTCCTAAATTATGAATTTTTGAGAGTATGGATGTCCACGTGAGCAGAGAACTGATGTCTCCATGCATCTGACACCTCAGGTCTGAGACAAAAGGAAGGCTCACCGGAGCTTCACACTTATGGCTCAGCAGATATCGTTCATCTAAACGACCTGGACCAGCTGGACCAGGTCAAACTTAGTACGGCTATGGCACAATTCATAAGCTCCACTAGCTTATCATATTAAGCTTTATGCAGTGTGAAGGAGGAAACAGATCCATTAGATATATCTGTCTCTCTACTTATACCATGTCTAATTCATCATATCATAGGCAAGTAAGTTTCCACTTCTGGCATAAGGACAATGGAGCCGACAGGGGAGGTGAGGGGGAACTCCCTCTACTAGCTCTGTCTGAGATTTCCACGATCACAGCCTGCTTGCTGCCTCAACAAACACAGGACTAGAGCCGCGGGGCTCAGTGGCTTGATTCTCTTCACTCATGAAGAGAGCCAGCCAGGAGCGATGTTTCTTCAATGGGAAATCATCGCAATGAATGCGTCCAGCCATTGGCTCCCTCATGTTTTGTCTGGAGCCCCTATTGTGAACTTTACATAACGGCTGGTGAAACCCTACCGTAAAGTTTCCTGTTGTGGATGTGGATGCAAGCACTACACTGCTGGATGTGTCTAAAGAGTCAAGGGTTAAATGAGTCACTGTGGCACTGTTGAATCATCATGTGGCTGCAGTGTATTTCTTTAATGATGTTCATGAGAGCTCTGACCCTGTGGCTCCATGTACCAGCATGCTGATGAGTTTCACAGCTCCTTAACTCTGATCTCTGGGAACAAAGACACCACAGTAACTGAAACAAGGAGTCTTTGAAATATGCCAGCAATCCATGTATGTACAAAACATAAACTTACTTGAGGACATTTGTTGCTTATATAATATTTGCTTTTCTACTTTTACCTCTGTGAGCTAACTTTTATTTACCAATAATATCCAAACAGAAGGCAGAGGTACCATTATCCAGCACTCAGCAAGCAATAGCCGTCAGTTCACTGTCTAGGTTAACTATAGACCCGATATAGTCCGGCTATGAGTAACCCACTTTTAGCCAAAATAACTTCGGTTGAATTTGGTTGCATGTTGTTTTTGCCAAAATAACTTGTGAGATGTATGATAGTCCATCATGTAAGCAAAGTGAACAGTGATTACTAGGTGTTAATTTTTTCAGTTTCCTATTTATCGGCTTAATTCAGATTGGTTGGTGTTATTTTGATAATCAGAAGCATCACTTAGGCCCATTTTAGGAGGGATTCAGCCCCCTTGAATTTCCACCCAGTCCCCCTAAATAATTGTGAATATCTGTGCAATCTGTTTACGAATTCATCACCTCAGTCCCCTTTACTCATATTACTCAAACGCATATGAAAAAGGTGGCAGGCTTTGGCTCCTCCCCATTAAGAATGTGCTTCAATTCACAGTGGCAAAGCGGCAACATCAGAAATAAGATATGGTGTGTGATTTAAATGATAGATTATCATGACATATGACTAAATATGTGCAGTTTTTTGTCATAAATAATGTGATGTGGGAGCAATACAAGATGGTTTTCCATTCACTGTTTTCGCTGCGTTCTCTCCTTGTCACACTACAGTTGTTTTCCTCCAGAGAAAATTAAGCACTTCACATGCATGAAGGCAGAAACGATAATCAAATGGTCATATAATGAAGCAGGTGACTTTTCCATTTTGATAAGGTGATTTCAAAGTAATTTTTGTATGATTTAAACATTCTATCAGGCAAATAACTTGTTTAAGTGTTCATACATTCCACTGCATCAAACGGAATTAATACATTTTATGCATTGAGATTAAAAATGACATGCTGAATTTAATGCATAGTATCCATTTTTTAGTAATCACGTGTGTGGCCACATAAAACAAATCATCCTCACAACAAAAGAAAACTGAAAATAAAATATATTAAAACTGTTTTTTTTTTTAAGTTTTGTTTTTACACATGTGTATATAACAAAGAAATGGCACCCATTTGGTAGAATGACCCATAAAACGATCCTTCGGGGAGAGAACACTGTTGCAACTGTTGTTGCAAATAAATTCCACATAGTCCCCTCTAAAAGATTTATATGCAGGTCATAAACACCTATTTAAAATATATTGCTTTATCATAAACACCTAACAGGCATTTACGAGCTCTGACTTCTCTACAGCCATCTATCAGCGCATTCTGGATACTGAAGTGTCTTTGTAAACCACACTTCGAAACAAGTATGAAAACATGCGTTTTAGTGTCTCGAGTAGACTCACAAGTCAAACTTTCCGGACTCACACTACCATACCCTTGGGTCAGGAGAAACAGAAAGTCCTACGGCTGTTCACTGATTAATGAGGATATCAGCAGAGGTCACACAAAGCATGTGGCAGTATAATTGCTACAATAAAGCCGAGGTCTTGCTTACCTGAAACCGGCAGTTGCAGGATTTTTTTCTCTTTTTTTGCATAATGTCCTTATACTTGGCAAGTGATGTGAATTAATTACTCATGAGGGTATGGAGCGATAAAGAGAAGGGAGGAATTACCTGCCTGTGTGAGTCTGTCTACTGAGAGCTTCTCACTCAATCAATCTTCTAAACTGTAGCGAATTAGCTCAAATGGGGAATATATAATTAATAATTAATCATATGATAAATTATTACCTACATATTTTAAAATCGCCCACAAAGGGGATACTTAGCCCATGTATTTGTAACTATATATATGGATAATTAATTACAACAAATTATAATCAACTATGAATATACAGATAGGCTAGAATAGATACATTTTCAGAATAACCTTTAACAGAATTAATTTCACATCGAATAATCTGTTTGTCCACAGAACCGACAGTATGATCTTCTTATCAACTCTCAAGGAAGATTCTTCTTCTTATCAACTCTCAAGAAAGGTTATTCTTCTGGTCATGTAGACTAACTTTCCAGTTCTATTAGAACTGGAAGTTCTATTATAGAGATAAGACATAAAACAAAAAACAAACATACAGCAGGAGAGAGTTTCTTTGTCATCTTCTGATAGTCTAATTTGCATGTTTTATGATGTGTCATAATTGGTCATTTTTACTCCAATGGATAGTAAACATATAATACATTTTATCGTAACCTACTATATATATTTAACTAAGGCAAACCGAGAGGTTTAATTCGGTACCAAGAAAAATATGGCTGGAAGATACAAAAGTAGAGATACATTCTTACACTTATAAGCACTTAGAGTTCAAGTAACAACTAGAAAGTCATAACTAGGCTAATATGAAGTGGGAAACAGACATACACACAGGAATTATCATTTAGGAATGATTAATAATATGAGTTAAATGGAAAGAAATGTTTGTGTATGTATATTGGTGCATCTCTCAGATGTCTGTCCAAGCCACTTGGCCTTCTTGCCTGCCGTAGGAGGGCAGTTGAGTTGATTAAGATATTTTTAAAGCTCACAAAGGAGTTTGGAGGTGTTTCTGTTTAACCTCTACCATGCCACAAAAGTGTCAATGGAGCAATTTGATCCAGACTCATTGGCGCTAGTCCTGTGATTTACGTGAATGAGTCCAGTAGGTTTAAAAGCTTTCTGAAGCTTATGAATAAGTCATCGGGATTTTGTCCAAACACTTCAAAACCAACAAACTGCTGAAAGGAGAGTTCAACCACAAATTTAAATAATCATTATTTGCTCACCATCATATCATTCCAAACTCATCTGCTGAATTTCCAATGTTTTGATCATGGTTGTCAAATGTCAAAAATATCATAATGGGGCGATTAAAAAAAGACCCCTATGAACAGTAGACACTTCTTAGTTGTTAAGTGGATCGAAAATATAAAGTCCAACAAATGTAGTCTGATTTAAAAGAAAACAAATGGCTTTTGTGAACCGATTCTGTTCAGTGAATCAAAATCAGCACCCAGAGGATTTAGGTGACTAATGGCTCTTAAGAATCGGCCATGTTTAGTGAATCAAAAACAAAGTACAACCATTGTGCTCAATAAACTATTCTTTTGAACGAGTACTTCAATGAATCATTGCAATTTTTTTTCCCATTAGTTCCCATTTGAATCAGGTTGATGAATCCTTTATTTAATGAACTTACTGAATCAGTCAGGGTTACTAAATCAACATCAAGTTATCATTATTTCAATGGATTATTTTGATTGATAATGTAATTCATAATATTAAAGGCTTGATGTATGTAATATTTTACACAGTGCTATATACAGCTGAGACAGAATAACCAAATTAATCTGAAACAAGAGCTTGTGAATCTGAATCTAGTCAAACTAGGAAATGGGCATCTTCAACATATTTAAGAAGGAATATAATGTGTTTTTTTCAAGCTATGGTCACAATGAAATGTTGTATTGAAGACTGTGTTGTTTATTGGAAAACAAATGTTGTATTGAGAAGATTCTAAGACAATTCTCAAGGGAAATAAAAGCATAAAGGCTTTGGAATGATTGGGGGCAAGTAAATCCAATCAGAAGGCTTCTAGTGTTACATTTTCGCTGATGTTCATGAAAAGAGCAACGTATTAAAGGCTGAACGTGGTTAAGTGGCACCCACATCTCATTTGGTGATTGACTTTCACAAAGCAGCATTCTTTGTAATGAAGAACATGTCTCTCTCAACGTTTTCATGCAAGCTTGAATCTGAAAATGAAAAACAATGTGAAAATGTCACAGAGCTGAATCGCATAATACAAGTCCAGGATTATATTGGATAACATGATTAGGTGCTACAAAGTCCTGCACCTAACTTTCTCCCATGCTGCTGTGGTGGAGAAATGGAGATGCTCTCATCTTTGAATTATGTGGGTGAGAGTTGTTCACGTCTCTCATGAAAAGGTATGCACCCTTCAGCTCAGAGTTATCATATTTACGTGCTGAAGTGATTCTCAGGATAGAAAAGCTTGGTAATTATAGCGACTGGCTGAGTGGTGATTGCTTTCTCATTTACAGTGAATGCTGACTGCAATATCACACTTCACAACAGCTTATGGATATAACTGAAGTATGACTGCGTGTGCAAAATAAATGTGACATTATGAATAACAAGCTTTTCTGTGCTCTTTTAAAATAATAAAAGCTTGATATGATACTTTAACGCTCACAACACAAGGCTTCATTTGCCTAGGGTAACAAAGCTGCAATAAAGGTATCATGGTTTCAAAAAATATATATATTGATGATAATGGGGAGAATTATTTCTTGAGCACCAAACCAGCATATTGGAATAATTTCTGAAGGATTACGTGTCACAGAAGTCTTCAGTAATGATGCTGAAAATTCAGATTTGCCATCATAGGAAATTGCATTTTAAAATGTTGAAATGGTTCTTTTAAATTGTAATAATATTTCACAAAATTACAGTTTTTACTGTATTTCTGACCAAATAAATGCAAATCAAACACCAAACTTTTGAACTGAAGTGTATATACAGTATCGACACAAATTGCCTGACCTGACATCATGAGCTATGCTGTTTTAGTTACAGACTAATGATATTTATTTGAGGTGGTAACAAAAAAGTAAAAACAATGCAAACAATACATAAGTGTAGAATAAGCCAGTGTTGTTCTTTTCAACTAAAAATAAAACTCGAATAAAACTTAAGATCCATTGCCAACTAAAATTACTAAAAAAATAACTATACAAATATTAAAGCTATATGGAAATGTAAAAAAACAAACTAAGAAAAATGACAAAGGAATATAACAAAAAAAGAAAGAAAACTTAATATAAACAAAATAATAATGTAATAAATAATTGTCACAGTCCTCGTCTGCACCAGTCTGTCTTTGTGTCTACACTACACTTCCCAGAATCCTCCTCGTCTCCACACCTGTATTCACTCCCTCACTTACCAGCCTGTCCCTCGTTATCATCATCTGTGTCACCTGTCTTCACCTTGTTAGTGTTCATTTGGATCGGTATTTAGTTCACTCTGTTTCAGTATGTCCTTGTCGGTTCTTGCGTCTTCAATGTTATGTATTGTGAGTGTTTCTGCCCGTCATCCCTGTATAATTGGATTATTCAGTAAATGTTTAAATTGGAGCTTGCTTGACTCTGCCTGCCTTCTTCAACCCACACCACACCTGTGACAGAAGAACCGACCAGAAATAGTTAAAGTATCGTCTTCAGTCTGTTTCGTTGCTTTTTCCTTTTTTTTTCATAATGGATCTCCCTGCAGTCAAACTAATCTGCCTTGAGCAGGGAGACAGCTCTCTCGAGGAACACCTGGAGGTGTTCCTGGATCTGGTACCTCAGACAGATTTCCCGGACGACTGCCTCTGCTCGTTTCTACGTGTGGGACTGAACAACGCCACTCGAGCGCAGTTGTCCGGGGAACCTCCTCGAGGGAGCTTCGCGGACTATGTGGAGTGGGTGCTGGTATCCTGCGGTTCATCCTTCACTGTCGATGACGTCACCAGCCCCACTCCAACCCTACCGTCCAGCCCAGTCAAGCCTTCACCGCTGGTCCCGTCCAGCCCAGTCAAGCCTTCACCGCTGGCCCCGTCCAGCCCAGTCAAGCCTTCACCGCTGGCCCCGTCCAGCCCAGTCAAGCCTTCACCGCTGGCCCCGTCCAGCCCAGTCAAGCCTTCACCGCTGGCCCCGTCCAGCCCAGTCAAGCCTTCACCGCTGGCCCCGTCCAGCCCAGTCAAGCCTTCACCGCTGGCCCCGTCCAGCCCAGTCAAGCCTTCACCGCTGGCCCCGTCCAGCCCAGTCAAGCCTTCATCGCTGGCCCCGTCCAGCCCAGTCAAGCCTTCACCGCTGGCCCCGTCCAGCCCAGTCAAGCCTTCACCGCTGGCCCCGTCCAGCCCAGTCAAGCCTTCACCGCTGGCCCCGTCCAGCCACGTCAAGCCTTCACCGCTGGCCCCGTCCAGCCACGTCCAGCCAGAGCTTCACGTCAGCCACGTCCAGCCAGAGCTTCACGTCAGCCACGTCCAGCCAGAGCTTCTCCAGCCAGAGCTTCTCCAGCCAGAGCTTCTCCAGCCAGAGCTTCTCCAGCCAGAGCTTCTCCAGCCAGAGACCGTCCAGCCAGAGACCGTCCAGCCAGAGACCGTCCAGCCAGAGACCGTCCAGCCAGAGACCGTCCAGCCAGAGACCGTCCAGCCAGAGACCGTCCAGCCAGAGACCGTCCAGCCAGAGACCGTCCAGCCAGAGACGACTTCCCCGCTGGTCCCGTCCAGCCCTGCCGAGCCCTCACCGCTGGTCCCGTCCAGCCCAGAGACTTATAATGACTCTATCACTCTCCCCATTAATTTTTTTGGGGGGGGGCCATAGGACCCTCCGAAGGACCCACGGCCACCCGAAGGGGTCTCACCGCCTTGGCCACCCGAAGGGGTCTCACCGCCTTGGCCACCCGAAGGGGTCTCACCGCCTTGGCCACCCGAAGGGGTCTCACCGCCGTGGCCACCCGAAGGGGTCTCACCGCCGTGGCCACGCCCTCATCCTGCTCCGCCCTGGCCACGCCCTCAGCCTGCTCCGCCCTGGCCACGCCCTCAGCCTGCTCCGCCCTGGCCACGCCCTCAGCCTACTCCGCCCTGGCCACGCCCTCAGCCTGCTCCGCCCTGGCCACGCCCACGTCCTGCTCTGCCATGGCCGCCTGATCCATCCTGGAGTCCGTCCTCCTGCACCCGATCCGCCTTCCCGTCACGGACTCCAGGATGCCCACCCTCCCACCCCTGTTCTACGGCGTGAGGCCACGCCTACCGGGAGGGGGGAGTAATGTCACAGTCCTCGTCTGCACCAGTCTGTCTTTGTGTCTACACTACACTTCCCAGAATCCTCCTCGTCCCACACCTGTATTCACTCCCTCACTTACCAGCCTGTCCCTCGTTATCATCATCTGTGTCACCTGTCTTCACCTTGTTAGTGTTCATTTGGATCTGTATTTAGTTCTCTCTGTTTCAGTCTGTCCTTGTCGGTTCTTACGTCTTCTATGTAATGTATTGTGAGTGTTCCTGCCCGTCTTCCTGTTTATACCTGTTTTGAGTTTGTTTTAAGTAAATGTTTGCATTGGAGCCTTCTTGCCTCAGCCTCCTTCTTCAACCCGCACCACAACCCGTGACAATAATACTAACATAAGAGATAATAATGTTTGTCAAGTAGTTAACACATTGTTATTCAGTTGCTACAGTATATAGGGCATTCTGGCATTCTTGTTGCTTGGTGGTTGCTTACCTCCCCATGTCAAAAGGGCTACTCCCAAGTCCAAAAAACTTAAAATGCAACTTCTATGCAAAAAAATCATTCATATCTTTAGTACAAACATGTAGGATGAGGTACTCACCAAATGTAATATTTGAATAATAAATTATATTAGAAATTATATTGATTAATAAATAGTATTAGAAATGATTCGCTTATACATTCTGTCTCTATTTGGCATTGATGAAATGCAAGAAAGAAACTGTCATGTAGACAATTTATGATTCAGATTTACCAAAAAAAAAAAAAAAACACCACACCACACATTGATCTTGTCCTCTCAATCTCTCTCGCACACAGACAAGCGCCTACCCGCCCTTAATTTATGTGTCTGAAATGCCCTGCTGTCTAAGATGACGCAGTGAGAGGTTATATCTTGTGCTTGTGTGAGTAGAGGAGCTGTCTGAAAGGCGGGACAGAGGGACCAGTGGAGGGCACAGTCAGTGGCCCCTAAACACAAGTACACAAGCTCTTGGGAAGTTACCTACAGACTAGGCTCTGTAGGGGCTGCAATCTTCATCCCGCACGCAATCGGTGGGGCAGCAGGGAAAAGACAAGACTGCCAAACCTCCCAGACTACAAGCTGTTCTTTAACTGTCAATCATCTAGGTGTGGAGTTTAGTTGGTGAATGAATCAAGCTGTCCTGTTTTATTGATGTTGGTTTACAGCGGACTGCATTGATTTCTGTTGTGCATTTGTTGCTGGTTTTGTTTCTGCTTGTGATTTGACATGTTGGCAGTTTATTACAGCATGACATATTCATTTTGTAGTTCTGCCTCTGTGACAGTTTGAGCACTCATAATGGAGTAAAACATGGCCGATTGTAAGAAATGATATGAGGTGAAATGTGATATTACCGTCTTGTGAGTGTGATAAGGTGTCACTCTCATGGTTTTTACCTCTTTCCCACAGGGAGATTCTATTCATGGTGGATTCTATTCCCTGAGGAATTCAGTCATCCTTGAATTATATTTTGCTGCATTAGAAATCCAACAAAATCATACCTATACAAATAATTATTTTAATTGTTGTCACACTTGGCTGTATTGAAACTCGCATGAAGATGGAGTACAAAACAAAAAAGTAATTATTATAATCCACAACCTAACACTGAGATCAGAGGAAATAACAGAAACACAACCACAATAACATTGACGAGACCAGACAATTGAACACAGGAAACTAAGTTATTAGAATGTTATACATTACTCATTTGTTTCTTTGTAGTTATTCATTAATGACGGAACAGTGACAAAATATTAATTCATATATAGAAATGATTTAAAGGGAACATATGGAAAACTTCTCAGGTTATGACTGTAACCTTTGTTCCCTGAAAACAGGGAACGAGACAGTGTCGGATGACGCTAAGGGGGAACGCCTCAGGTGTGACAGGTGTCTGAAATCACTATCAAATCACTATCAATCGACGGCCCATGAATCATTAACGTCTTGCACTATAAAAGAGCGCCTTGCAAACATGATAATTACCTTTTTGTCTGAAGGAACGGTTTGGTCGGCAGACCCTGAGGCATGGCGAAAAGATGCAGTGTCTCGTTCCCTGTTCTCAGGGAACAAAGGTTACAGTTGTAACCTGAGACGTTCCCTTTCGAAGGGGAACTTGCACTGTGTGGAATGAAGCTAAGGGGAACGATATACCCATGCTAAGGGGAGTGCATGCCCATAAGCAGTGACAACTGTCAGAGCTTAGCAAAATTCAAATGAAATGCCAGAGCCAGCATTCCCTATGGTCATAGCCCAGGCTATATGCATCACAGGAAAAACCTCCACCAACTCTGTTTAATGAAAATGCCTATCTGGGCCTGCTCAAGGGCCTAGGACCACAACTTCAAATTAGAAGGGTTCCCTTCTAATTCAGCACGAACGGGACCTGAACCAAGAGGTCCAGACGCTGAACTCTCTTCGCTCGAGAACCATAGTAGAGCCTTAAATGAAGATACCAAAAGAAAAGTTAGTCAAGAACCAAAATCTAAAAACATATTGATTTATTTAAATATATATATATTTTTTTCTTCATTGGTATATAATGCAACCAAAGACAACAGAATATACAAACAAACCTACCTTTTTATGTGTAAAAATAAATTAATGACACTGCCATCTTTCCAAAAGTCATTTTCTCTCTCCTTTAATTTGGCTTTAAATTTTAGGGGAAAATTGTCTTTCTTCCGATTTTTTTTTTTTACAAAACAAATAATTTGAGCTGGAGGCTTATTAGGCTAAATAAGGCTAGAACCATTATTCCCATGTAATTATAAACCAAGCAGAACACAAGGTAACAGAACAAGATTATTGATTATTCTTCTATATTAAAACAATATTTATACTTTATATTCCTACAGCAAACAAACTCTAAGAGGTCTACAATATTGAACTCAATGGATGAAGAATGTTCTAAATGAGTATTTAATTGAATTGAAGACAAGTCATCCTAGAGTGACCTTTGAGTGATGAACTGTCCCATTTCAAGGTGAAAAGCAGTGGAGCCTTTCAAAGCATTGCCATTAGTAATCCCTTCCCAATAGTTAATGCAGTAAAGATGTGTGGTCCCGGTCTCCACAGGGGCGGGAAAACTATTATTCACCCCCACATGAGGAATGATGGGATGTGTGAGGGATGATAATAAGAGAGCTGTTCATGGAAGACATCACATAACCATGTCTTAGGAGTCCCAAAATGCACATCTGCTCATCGCTTTACCCTTTTTAGAATTGGATTATTTTGAGCATTTACTTTTCATTTAAAAATGTAAACCCAATTATCCTGCTTTACATTTAAAAAAATAATTTATAAGGTTAATCAGAGAAATACAACTAGCACAAAACGCTTCCTTAAAAAACTAATCTGTATCGCTCAAACACACACAGGGGGACCCATTGAAACTCAGCAACCTTATTTATTACTTGTTAGCAGCTTTTCTGAAATTTGCTTCTTAGTATAGTTGAATTATAATTCAAATTAACAATAGAATAAAAGATAGAACAATAGATAGATAGATAGAACAATAGATAGATAGATAGATAGATAGATAGATAGATAGATAGATAGATAGATAGATAGATAGATAGATAGATAGACAAACGACAAACAGAACAATAGAATGTTAAGCAGAGAGATAGACGGAACAATAGATAGAAAGATACAGAGATAGAACAATAGACAGAACGTCAGACTGACAGACAGACAGATTGACAGATTTAGATTCTGAATATTGCTCAAGGCTGTTCATTTGAAATAACTTATAATATTGTGCAATATTTTTACACGTTCATCCCAAGCAAATTACAAATTACATTAATCGCATGCAATTTATTTTTAAACCGGACTAGAGTAAGAGCTGGATAACAGGCAACAATAACAGCAATCGACATGTTCATCAAACTCTCTAATGGTTCATATTTCGTGAGATGCACCTTTACACAGATTCATAGTGGATGTTTGTGCATTTTTCACTCAGCTCACCCACACACCGGTTTAACATTCTCAAGTGAGGTGATCTTACCTTTTTCAGGCTACAGAACTGTACGGTGATCAATAAGCAGATTTTGCATGTGCATGTAACACTGCAAAATTGAAACCCAAAAGAAAAAGAAAAACAGGAAGCATCGATACACCTCCAGCGCTTCCAGCATCTCTTGGCTTCCTCTCACCTGAAATCCCTCTACACAGTAGGAGAACACTCAAACCACTACATTCCCACCGATATGCTGACTTGAGTGTCAAGAACTTTTCTTGGTAAGAATCTTATAACCCCACAAACCCAAACATTTCTAAACTGTCCATCAATACTGGAACTAGCACACTGTCAGAGGAAAGGGAGCTTTGTGAAGTCTTCTGCTGCTTTTCACTTGAGCGAACTTTAATTTTTCAACACAGACATGGAGGCATCAGAAGGAAGTGATGCCAGAGTTTATTTCATTAGATTTCCATAGATTTGTAGACAGGGCAGCTGAATGGAAAGTTACGTTTAAGTTAAGTTACTCCCCAGATGACTGTCTGATACAGCCACACAGTGACCCAAAAAGGTATTTGGACACTTCGGCCACACTTAAAGATGTATAAATGTCACTGCATTATAAAACCAAATATCAAACCATTGTGGCTGTTCTGTGAGAAACTGATTTAATGCAGGCCCCATGTATGTCTAAGGAAGAGATATTATTAAAATTTCAACCAATTAGGCAGCATATCCAACCGCGCAACTGCATAGAGCATAGTCACAAACTAGCACAAACTTCTCTGAGAAATAAATGCAACAAAAAAAAAACTTGTCCTCAAGAAAACCTCATCATCCAAAGACTAGTCACAAAATGCCATCGGTCATTAGGATCTGCTGATATCTGTCATTCTGCGCAAAATAGGCAAAGATACAAAACACAGAAAAAACTTACCAAAATCAAAGATATCAAAGATTATCATTTGAATTGTTGAATCTGACTGAATTGTTGTTGTTGTTGTTGTTGTTTTTAAAGTAATTTTGAAGTGAATATCAACATATTATATCGTTAAACTGTGAATATTAAACATTGGATCCAGAAATCTGAGGCCACTAGTAAAATACTTCTGTTCTGTATTTTTCACACAAAAAAAATGTCAATACTATTTGTGTCGTCTCGTCAGAATTTCCATCTTTAAAATGAAAAAAAGCAGATGCTCTATTTGGTCTCGGACCTATGAACTGTCTCATAATCTAACATTGCCACAGAGTGTCATTGCAGGTGAGATAATAACACAGGAAGGTCTTAAACCCATGTCTCAAATTAAAATGAAAGGTGACTGAAAGCTGAATTGCGTGTGGTCTACTGACAATGCTCAGATCCACACAGAATATTTGCAACAGCCGAATGATTTCCACACTGGAAAAAAAAACGAGTAAAATTTACTTAATTTTTTTTGGCAAGTTTTTGCACGAATATTTTTAAGTAAATTTCATACGCATATTTTTAACTATTTCACATATGGAATTAAGTAAACTCTACTTAACTATGTTAAGTGACAGTAACAAAGAAACTAAGTAATTTCAACTTGGCTAGTAAAAGGTTGAGTAACATGTAGGCTATTTTGTTGAAGTTTCCTTTGCAATACATTTCACACAAACAATATAACATGGAATTAAACCACACTTTTTAAGTATATGCTTTAGAAACATCTAAGTAATTAATACAATAGATATTGTGTGAGACACCATATCTACATGCCTAACAGAAGTTATGCATCACGTGAATGCTAGTGATGTTACGTTCGTGAACGAATAGTTCTTTTTGAACAAATCTATTAGGTGAACGAATCGTTCTCGCAATCCATTGACTCATATTTCTCGTTCACTGAAATCCCTCCCTCCACAGCAGCGCGGCGCTATTAGCAGCGCATGTGCAGCTCAGTGAACCGGGTAGCTCTGTGGACTGTTTCATCCTGTCAAAGAATGACTAAACCTCGAGCCAATAGCCTTCGAGTATGAGATGTGACAGAGCATGCGATTTGTTGAATGTAGCGAACGAATACGCCGCTTCACTGACCGTGACAAGTTGCTTTCGAGTCTCGTGTGCTTTCGAGTTCGTGAATGGAAAGAACCAGTTGTTTGAAGTCACGATTATGATGCCAAAGTTAACAAGAATAGATGGAGCTCAGCTTCATTTTTGCATCAAATAAATAAATGTACACTGTGTATACAGTGCAAGCTGATGGTTAAATTTAACAAAGACAACTTAACATTTTTAGTTTTTACTAGGTTTGAGCTAAGTGGGGGGCATCAAGTAATATGCTTCAAAACTAACTTCAAAATTAGTGGCACCAGAAAGAGAAGTGTATGATGGAATTATTTTAATGAGGTGTCTCCAACACAGGCTGTGTGTACAATTTGTAAAAGTTGTCATTTAAAGGAGGATCTACAGCTCACCTTAGGCATTGAAAGGTAAAGCATCCAAATGTGCAGCTGAAACAAAGGGAAACTGAATAAGTTGAGGAGCCTGGAACATCCAGCAGTACCAGTACTGCACAACCTCCTCCTACCTCACCTGTGATACCAGCACTTCTCATACGACTGTCGACGAGCAGGGCAGACCACCCTAACACATTTTGTGGCTCTGCCAATTGACCCACTGAGACAAAAGAAAGTGGATGAAGACCTGGCAAGGATGATTGCATTGGATATGCAACCTTTTTCCATTGTGGAGGACAGAGGATTCAAATCATTTACAAAGGTCTTAAACCCCTCCTATATATTTCCCAGCAGGCAGAGCCTGTCAAAAACAATAATTCCAGAAATGTTTTCGAGGTTGGTGAACAAATTATGGAAAAAGTTGGCAAGGCATCGGCTGTGTGTCTCACAACAGACTGCTGGACATCTAGGACAACATGTGGTTTCATGTCAGTTACATGCCACTTCATTGAACATTTTTAAAAGGAGACATTGTTTTGAATTTGCTGAAAGGCACACTGCAGACAATTTGGCAGACAATATTTTAGGAATTGCCAGAGAGTGAAACACAACTAACAAAATAGTAGCTTGTGTCACTGACAATGCTCACAACATAAGCCTGACCATTAACAAAACCTCATGGAAGCATCTGCCAAGCTTTGCCCACACAGTTAACTTGATTGTGAGGGGTGGACTCCATGTAATCCAACAATACACTGAATAAGATTAAAGCAATTGTGCAGTACATGGACCAAATACATGGCTACCAGGTTACACAAGGTGGAATTTCACCATCTGCTCTCAGAAGCATCTGCACTGGACTCAAGATTTTAAAAATCTTTTCTGATGATCATGAAGCAAATAAAGCCATCCAGTGACTCAAAGATGTCGCTGGGAGAGTGATTTTGTCTTCCTCAGCACATCAACCAGAGCAGCAACAGGCAACAGCAGCAACACAAGAAACACAAGAAAGCTTAGTGTGGGGTGATTTCGATGAACAAGTTGCAGGTCTTGTGACAAATACAAGTTCTTCAGAGGAGCCCCTTAAACCAAGGTCCTCCAACCCACTACTCTGGTGGCAAACCCGGGCACTGATTTACCCCAGACTGACCCAACTTATGTTAGGAAGGCTTTGCATTTGCATTGTGGCAACATCTGCTCCATCAGAAAGAGTTTTCAGCAAGATGGGACAGATCATCTCTGAAAAAGCAGCAGAATCAGTCCCTCTTAGGCCAGACAGCTGTCGTCTTTGATTGCCAACTTTGGATAATCCTGTTGGTGTTATCCCTGCTTATATGTCAGGTTGTTTTTTAATTATTTTTTTCATGCTGCTCTGTTTTGTATTTTTGCACTACTGTGTTTTGGACTTTAGTTTTTGTTGCATTTTAAAGGGGGGGGGTGAAATGCTGTTTCATGCATAGTGAGTTTTTTACACTGTTAAAGAGTTGGATTCCCATGCTAAACATGGACAAAGTTTCAAAAATGAAGTTGTAAGTTTGATGTAGTTATTCTGTTCCAAAAATACTCCTTCCGGTTTGTCACAAGTTTCGGAAAGTTTTTTTCGAATACGGGCCTATGTGACGTCAGAATGGCCGAAATTTCCTTATACCGGTCTTATGGGCACTTCTCCCGGAAGGGCGCGCGCAGCTGTAGCCAGTGCGTGTGAGAGTACGCCTATGCCCGTCAGAGCGCTGGGCTCGGCTGCGCTGCAATCAAAAAAATGGCACCAAAAAAGTGTGTTTTTGGTTGCCAGGGCAAGACAACACGGCACAAATTTCCAAAGAACCCAGCGTTAAGGGACCTGTGGATGGATTTTGTTTTTCCAGAGCAGCAACGGAGTTGTGCAAGTGTTCTTGTTTGTTCCCTTCATTTCGACGGTAATAGTTTTATAAACAAGGCCCAGTTCGACGCCGGATTTGCAGATCGCCTAATACTTAAAGATGGAGCAGTCCCAACGATAAAGGTTTACGGTCGTGGGTTGGAACCGCAGGCGGTGAGTAAAACTGCTTCAAATGTCTGTGTGTTGTTAACCCTTGTGCATCAATTAAAAAAAGTTACACATAGCTACATAGAGGACAAAAATGTCCACGTCAAAAAACTGTCATAAAAATTTGAATCTTGGGAGCACAGACTTAAGTTTGGTATCATTTTAAAGAAGACCCTTTGCAGATTATTGCTGAAGTAAAATATGTAAATGAAGTAAAAATGTATATGTCAATCCAAAAAAAAAATATATAGGTTTAAGTTTATGAAAATTATTTATGATTATTATTTTATATAAAATATATATTTTATTAAACATGTTGAACACCAAAACTGATATGAATTCAAAGCCATAAATCTAAACAAGTTGTGTTCCAAATTTGAGGATGATATCTCAAAAAATGAGCTTTCAGTAAGATTTTGTTTGGGCGCAGTAACAGATTTTCCCCATTGGGTGCCAGCAAAACTCCACTGGTGCTCACAGTGATTGGATTTTAGATTTGCAGTTGAGTTTTTCTCTCTCAAATATTACAAGCGCACAAACACACACACAATTTTTTTTTATTACACACATACAAACTACACTTAGACATCCATACCAACATACCCACACAATTATCATTGCACAATTTATCCAATTGGCTCTATAATATGCCGAAGCAGAAAATAGGAATAAAGCGAGTATTTGCTTTATAGGCCAAACCTGAAAAAAAGGCACCATCTGATAAAAAATAGTAAAAATTAAAATTTTGAAGCCTTGCTAACATAATGAAAGCCTCTTAACAAAGTTTGCATCATTTTATAGTTAAATGGCACTGGGATTAAAAATGGCAGTTTTAATGGGTTTCAATGGGGCCATTTTTGGCAAAACGATGCTAAGAGGGAGTATTTTGTGTAGGTACCTAGTGCAAAATAGATTTTTTTTAATGAAAATGGCGTGAAATATTAAAATTCCAGTAAAAATACACACCTGTGGCAAATTGTATGCAGTTAGCATTAACACAGACAAAGTTATCAAAAAAACAAAACTGAAAAAGCCAAAAATGTCCACAAGGATGCACAAGGGTTAACTATCGGCGTGTAACGTTAAGCACAGCAAGTAAACAACATGATCACGCACAGTTAATCTATCGATGGAGCATGCGATGTATGGTGTGTGTGTGTGTGTGTGTGTGTGTGTGTGTGTGTGTGTGTGTGTGTGTGTGTGTGTGTGTGTGTGTGTGTGTGTGTGTGTGTGTGTGTGTGTGTGTGTGTGTGTGTGTGTGTTTGTGTGTGTGTGTGTGTGTGTGTGTGTGTTTGTGTGTTTAAATACATTTGTTTAGCTGGCCACTGTAGGTGTCAGTTTGTTTATTGTAAAAATAAATCATGTCCTCATAAACCACGAGTCTGTCTGTTTACAACACACGCAAAAGCTTCGCGCGCTCCCGCCCACACGGCACGCCTCCACCCGCTCGGGTTTTTCCGGAAAGACTCGGTACAGCCTATCTTTCTTTTATAAATATAATAGAACTAAAGACTTTTTGGAGATATGAAGGATGCAATACTACTCTATAGGTACTCAAGATTAACATGAGATTGAGTGAAACTGAGTGTTTCACCCCCCCCCCCCCCCCCCCCCCCCCCCTTTAAATGGCTACTGTTTACTGTTTACTACTGTTTATATTTACACTAATGTTTACTTGCTTCACTCATTTGAATTTTGCCTTGTTTAAAAAAAATGTTTGCACGACTATGTTTTAGACTTAGGTTTTTTTACATTCCTTACTTGACTGGTTATTTGATTTAACTTTACACTACTTTTACCTGTTTTTCTTATATTTGATAAAATATTGCCCCTATTTTGCATTTTTGCACTTTACCTGACTGTTGTACGGAGTAGTGTAATCACTGGTGTTTTGTGTGCATTTTGTATTATTTATTTTTATTGTTGTTTTATGTTTGAACAGTTATACTTTTAAATAAATATGACTTCATTACATTTGACTCATGTCATGCACTTCTCTAAAAACTGTAAAAGAAACAAAAAATATGACAGTATTGGTTGTTTGCGTCACATCATCTCATCTCATGGTACATCCCGTTCATGAGTGTACCCGGTAGATCATTCTGACAATTTAGTTCAGCAATCAGCAGAAAGCAGATGCAAAGCGCTGGTATACATACTGTGCACATACGCTTGTTTATATATTTTATATTTAATTTACAGAACATAATTCCTCGTTTACACTTAATCCCAGATTCATATACATGTAAATCTCTGACCAAAAAATTGTTAAACAAAAATGTTAATTAGCCTAGTATGCAAAAAAACTAACAAAAAAAATGAAACCTTGTGCTTTGGTCATCTGAAAAGAGTGTAATTTAAAAGATAAAAAGAGTGTAATGACTTTGGTAACTTATTTAGATTTATTTAATGAGAAGGGTACAAAATCAATGTTTTGTAACAAATAGCTACAGACTTTTGTTGAACATAACACACAAGAAACCTTTTTTCGCCATCTGCTGATGTATACGTGTAATATGACAAATAAGTGAACAAAGAACGAATAATTTTGGTGAACTAACTGAAAATGAAAAAGTCTCTGGAAATAATAATATTTCCATAGACTGTGAACGCAGAGACCTCAATACTTGGTAGACCATACACAATGACGGTAACATTTGATTTTGAGTAGAAAATGAAAATGAACAAATGTCACAAAATGGCAAGTTACTAATCCTAACAACAAAAGCAATGATACAACAATGATACAATGATAAAATGGTAAATGCTGGAAAACAGTGAAAAATCAACCTCATTAATTATTTAAAGCCTAGTGCATGATGGAAACACCAGTATCGGAAAAGTTGAGAATTTTTACCTAATTGTATAATGTTGATATTTACGCTTTAATTTCTACACGCTTGAATTGAGTTATAGAATTAACTTAGTTTTTTAAATTCTTGCCTGAATTAACTTTTTCATGTAATTTACATTGTTGTTGTTTTTTTGTTTTTTTGTAGTATTTATTTCACCACAAAATCATTTTTATCAGTGCAACACTATCTACTAAGACCAACACTATACCAGTGCAGTGCAAATTAGCGTCTGGTTTAAGATATGCTGTTAATTATACCCCAAACTAAATGCAGTCATATAACAAAAACAGCTTTTATTTTCCTCAACATAAACAAATCATAGGCAAAAAAAAAAGCATTACAGTTGGTTTACCTAATATCTTTTATAATATAGGCAGAAACTGACTCATTTATCTACCACATACAGCTGTACTCTGCAATTTACATGTTGTCACCCACGAAACGTCTGCATTAGATATCACCTCCTAATAACCTTGTTCCACCCTGTTTCCACCACATATCTCCAAATTCCTCATAACACATTGTGAAGGTTACCAGGTTGTTGGAATGGCAGACAGGCTAATAGAGAATTTGCACCATTACAAATTGAGCTTTACGGATGTTAGGCTCATTACAACCCGGTGAAAGACAGACATTCAGGCCGTTAAATGCCTTTAGGTAGAATGTCACCATTTTCCACAAGTCCTCATTACCAGTCATGCGAATCTGTTCCTATCACAAATTTCCCATGCAACGATCATGTCACCCATCTGTGGGCGTGTATGCAGTCCTTTCTCTAAAGATGGCGTTATTAGTTTTGTATGATCTATTTCCACATTAAATCTGTCAGTAGTTTGATTTAGACAGGTGCCATCAATACAAGCTATTACTAGTAATTTACAGCCAATTTGTTTGTGCATTTCTATGTAATTTGACCCAGAAAGCCACTCTACTCTGTCTACCCCATTTTTTGTTACTGGCTCCATAAAGAGCATGAACTTCATAAGATATTGAACTGCGCTTTAAGGTCCTGTGCTGTTCCTCCTCAATTTTCTACAGGTATCTCATCTTTTTTTTTCAAAGGCTTAGAGGTTATCAATTGCTCGTACTTCATGCTAGATTGTTGGTAAAAGCTCTTGGGGAAGAACTGATGATGCCAGGATCTCTCATAAGTAGATGTCACCGGTGGTCTCAGGGGACAAGTAATCAGCCTGGAAGCGATTAGAGGCCTCCTGTGAACAGGGCAGCAGGTGAGAGCAATCATCTGCTAGGTTACAAGCTGCCTGAAAACTTGTAGAGACCAGCACTGAATCACTTTTACCTGACAGGTATGAGGTTTGGGTAGAGTTATTAATGCTGTAAATAAGACCATTAAACTGGAAGGCAGAACTTTTAAAAGTTCACATCGGTAAAATGAGGAAAATAAAACTTTCTGGTTTCGTAAATGTAATGAGATCTATATTCTACACTTTTGGAAAAAGAAAAAATCCTCAAAAACCACTCATAGGTTTCTTGCACCAAAAACAGCCATGATTTAGTTTTGCACTTCTGTTTTCCACCTTTTTTTTTACCCCTAAACAAGCTTGCATCTTTAAGTTGTTTGCTGCTGTAAAGAGTAGGGGGAGGCTGCAGACCTGGAGCCGGTAGATATACGGCCCAGGCAGTTTTACGCCCCTGACAGTTATACACCCCTGTTGTTCCTGATGCGTCCAGTAGGGGGAGGCTGTACAGCGACACGAATTGAAGGTATATGCTAAATAATCTGCTTAAGTTATTGTTTAGCAATGATTCAACATTTATTATTTATAAACGATTAGCTAGATAAAGCTAGGGTAGGTAGATATCAATTCATTTCTATATCAATGTATGGGTCTATAATTTATTTCGAGAGACAAAAAGTTCTTGACGGTCGGGTTGATGTTCTGTCTTGCTCAAACTTAGCTAACCACGTGTATGTTTAGCTGCCCATAGTCTTCTCTACTCGCTTTCAAAATTAATTTTCTTTTAATTTTCTTTTTTTTTGCCTGTCTTTAGCTTGCGTGAGTTGGCCTCTTCTGGTAAAACCCTGTTTACTCCTTGCATTAAAACATTCTTCACATAGTTTCTGGAGCAACATTACAGTAGATATTAGAAATATGTGGACTTGATTTTTTTTTACAGTCTATGGTGTGAACACACAACTGCACACTCACGCCAATATTTTGATTGTTTCCAACATCATACATAATAAAAAAACTATTTTTTTACAGTCTATGGATAAAATCCACATTAAAAACGTTTCCCATGGTTTGAATGTAGACTCTGGTTTGAGTTGTTTCTTATAAATGAGATGATCTAATTATCTCATTTATATCTTAATATATAACTTTTTCTTAAAATAGCGTACGGTACTTATCTGGACTAAAATGTTGGGTATGTGCATTTAATCTGGGTTTTGTCATATTCTTGTCTTTACCAAGTTCTCTTTAACTTGCATCTCATACAGGTGTGTGTTTGCTTTAGTTAAGGAAATAAAAATATCTCTCTCTAAACTTGTATAAACTATAAACACCCATCTCTTTTTAACTGCATTCTAAACCAATAGCTTGTCTAGTAAATAAACGACTTACAGAGACATACACGTTTTTTATGTCATTTTCAATTTTCTCTGCACAGTCCATCATCAGTGGCCAAAATAAATCAAAGTTGCTTGACACTTTTTCCAAGTGTTCCACCAAGACCTGTGTGCCTTGTACTTTGAAGATCAGAAGCAAATTGATGCAATCCACACTCACCTGACATCGATTCTGGGCAGCACACCCACAGTAACAAGATCAAGTTCACCATGGATGTCCTTTTTAATTCTTTTAATGTTTATTTTTTTATCAGTGAGCAGGAGCACTTTGACAGGAGGGTAGAAAAACAGTCATCTAATGCAACTATGTGTTTTATTCATTTTTTAATTCACAAAAACAAAAAGTCTTCTGTAGGCTAAGTGAAGAGAGTGAAGCCCAACTGAATATCTACAGATATTTTCATATGTAGTGCAGATCTACACCACAACGTTTATATTTAAATGAACAAAAAACACAAAATTATTCTAATAAGTCTATGGACGGGACAGTTATTAATGTGTTACGTTTCGAGTGTCGATTTAACTATGTTATTTCGCAGTATATCCCCCTACTTGATGCATCAGGAACAACAGAGGCGAAAAACTGCCAGGGCTGTAAAACTGCCAGGGCCGGCTCCAGGTCTGCAGCCTCCCCATAGGCTGTGAAGGGTTTAGAGACTTTGCATCTTTAAAAAATAATAATAATAAATTGATGCTGGTCGCCATTCACTGCTATATGAACACGTGAGAGCAGGAAACTTTCTTACACATTTTCCTTCTGTTGCCCATTAAATTAAAAAAAAACTCATATAACATTAGAACACCACCAGGGTGAGTGTTAAATTACGTAGTTTTCATTTTAGGGTGAACTATCCCTTTAAGACTTTTATATTTACAGTATGTCTCCAGATATGATTAGCTAACCTCTGCGCACTGACGCTCATCAAGGTGGACTTAGTTGCTGAATCTGGCCCCATTTACTTTCACACTAAGGTCTTCTCTAGAACCTTTTTTAAAGAACCTGCATATTCCTTTAATGACAATCCATGAATGAGCCATTTATTTAGTTATGATCACTATAACTGCATGTCCTGATACATGATCAAATGGACTTTGAACCCGCATTGCAAAACAGAACCAGGCAAATTGATACTATTTAAACTGTTAACCTTACATTAATCATAGCTCCTTGGTGTTCAAAACATTTTAAACAATAAGACCCTAACATGTCAGCTCAGCATTTCCTATATTTTTCTGCTTTCTCCAACATTGCAAATGGCAAAAATTTATATCAAAACACTCATGAAACTTAATCACTTGATATAAACTGAGAACCTCAAGGAGGCTTTTAACCAAATGTAGCCTACCTTCCTCTCATCGACCCCAGGTCTCCATTCAACATGTTCTTAATGATGCCTCGTCTTCCCATTAATTAATTTTTTTACTGTGTGGACTTTGTCTCCGCTGTCCCAGTAATTGTGCTCTGGGTTGGAGTTAATCTCCAGAAAATTACCTGCCAGGGACGGACAAGGTGGGAAAAGTCATTATTTCATCTCATATTATCATTATCCACAAGACTGGCACGGCCCTGGTCGTCGAATGCCTTTCTCTCTGTGAGTGGCGGTACATTGCCATTATGGGCAGCTTTTTCTTTAATCATGACTGCACACTACCAGCACTGGGATTAGAATATGATTTATGGCTGCCACCAGGAGAAAGGTTACAAAATAGGCTGGCAAAAGTAACCTTTCATAATGAGGTATAGAACTGATTCGCAAAATCAGCATTTTTGCATTGTGAGCTAGAGGTCTAGATGGTCACCGTGATTTTGCCAAGTAAGACATGGTCCTGGATCAACATATTTTGTTGATCCTGGATCAACATTCCCGTCCCAAAATGTAGTCCTTACCCAAACCCTACCCCTAAACCTAACCCTACCCATAACTTTTCCCTAAAATCAGAGGGTAATGAAAGGTGACTGACACTGATGTTTAAGTACTTCACCCTGGTTTTAAGCCTAAACCTGACATAAACTGTAAACTTGTCCCTCAAATCTGATTGGTTGATTGGAAAGTTGATCCAGGATCAACAACGACGTTGATCCAGGAACATGTGGTACTTGGTGAAATCACGTTCAACAGGTCTAGATATGTTTGCAAACAGCTGTAGTACAATGGCAAACAAAGCAATGATATTCAACTGAACTCAACATTAAAATCTTAAAAAGAAGTCTTAGGGTGACAAACATTTTAGTACTTGTTATTTTCTGAAAGATGATTTAATTATTGTGATAAAAATGCATTTATAAGTCGATCAATTAAAAATGATAATCTAAACTGATAATCTGCAATAAATTCATTGAATTTGAACCACATACTCTCAGTAAATCAGTATTTTATGAAGATAATTCAAAAGCATTATATTATTGTTCCAAAGCGAGGGACGTTTCTTAATATGGTTTTATTAATAATTATTAAATGTCACCAAACTAAATGCAGCAATTTATCTGACAAATAAATCTTCCCATGTACTTTACTGGGAGGATTTGTTAAGCTCACAGTGCATTTAATACATGTTCCACATACTTTCAACCCTGCATTTAAAAAAAAGGAAAATTGCCCAAATGTTCTCTTAGCATATCTAAGCTTAGTTTTAGTTTTTTTTTTTTAAATGTGCTCTAATGAAAATGTCAGGCTCACAGAAGGTACAGACGAGATGGTAAGTTAATATAATATAAAGTTTATTGCAGGATGGAATCACAGCCGGAGATAACAGGTAAGAATTAGATGATATGGAAACATGTAACAAGCTTAGCTGAATGAGTAATGTACTTTTCTTTCTTGCAGGTAGAAGGTGTGCAGTCACTCTGAGGTTTCGACGGATCCAGAAGGATGTGGAACAGGTAGGTAGCAGGTGGGTAGAAGGTGAGTCTGTGAGTCATGGAATGACGAGACCAGACAAGTGACTGCAGTGAAGGTGAGTGTTAAATAGTGCATGTGGGTGATGGGACACAGGTGACGGTGATTAAAACTCAGGTGACAGTGATCGGGGGAGTGTCCGACTGGGTGATTGGGAATGAGTGGGCGGTGATGGTGATTGTGACGTGGATGGAATCCTGACAGTACCCCCTCCTCCCGAGGCGGCTCTTGACGCTTGAGAGGGGCGCTGCCGGCGGCGAGGTCTACCACGACCCCTGGGAGCGGGACGATCCGGATGATCATTGTGGAATTGGACGAGAAGAGCAGGGTCCAGGATGTCGTCACGAAGTACCCACGATCGTTCCTCTGGCCCGTAGTCCTCCCAGTCAACCAAATACTCCAGCCTGGGACCTCGCCGCCGGGAATCCAGGATGGAGCGGATTCTGTAGATGGGCTCATCCTCTACAGGGATGGGAGGAGGAGGTACATCCGTGGGAGGGTTATCTGCGGGGACAGGAATGACAGGGTCAGTGAAGGGTTTGAGTAAGGACACATGGAAAGAAGGTGAGATTCTGTAATGCCGGGGAAGATTGAGCCTGTAGGTGACTTCGTTCAACTGCCTCTGGATGGTGAAAGGTCCAATGAATCGAGGACTCAATTTACGGCAAGGCAGACGGAGACGAATGTCCCGAGTCGACAACCACACTTTCTGACCTGGTTGATATACGGGAGTGTCGAGTCGATGCGATCAGCTTGTTCCTTGTGTCTCCGAACTGCCTGCTGAAGATGCACGTGAGCTGAGTCCCATACCCCCTCGCTCTGATGGAACCAGAAGTCGACAGCTGGAACCTCTGAGGGCTCACCCGACCAAGGAAAGAGTGGAGGTTGATATCCAAGGACACACTGGAAGGGGGTGAGCCCGGTGGAGTTTTGCCGCAGGGAGTTTTGAGCATACTCCGCCCAGGGGAGGAAACGGTTCCAGCTGTCTTGGTACTGGTGGCAATACGTCCGCAGGTAACGACCGATCTCCTGGATCTTACGCTCAGTCTGTCCATTCGTCTGCGGATGGTAGCCGGAGGAAAGGCTGATGGTAACCCGAGGAGTCTGAAGAAGGCTTGCCATACTCGTGAGATGAACTGTGGACCCCGATCTGAGACGATATCTTCAGGGATACCAAAGTTGCGGAAGACATGGTGGAATAGAGCTTCTGCTGTTTCTAATGCAGTCGGGAGTCCAGGTAAAGGGATCAATTTGCATCCTTTAGAGAATCGATCCACAGCCACTAGAACACAGGTGAAGCCTTCAGAGTTGGGTAAGTCAGTCATGAAATCAATCCCAATGTGAGACCATGGTCGTCTGGGGAGCGGTAACGGCACCAGTTTACCTTCTGGAAGTCTCCTCTGTGTGTTGCTAATGGCACAGACTGAGCACCCGCGGACAAACCTGGAGACATCTCTGGCGATGGATGGCCACCAGTACCGTTGACTGAGGAGCGAGAGGGTACGCTTGCTACCCGGATGTCCAGAGCCCGGAACTGAGTGCGCTGAGTCCAGAAGGGGAGTCCGAAGATGAAGAGGCACGAAGATACGCCCTTCTGGACCTCCCGGTGGAGCGGGTTGGCGAGCAATATCTTGGTTGATCTGTTGGTCAATCTCCCAGACGATGGGACTGAGGATTACGGCTGGAGGGAGGATGGGTTCCGAACGAACATCTTCTACGGAGGGATGATAGAGTCGAGACAGGGCGTCCGCCTTGCAGTTCTTGCTGCCAGGACGATAAGATACCGTGAAGTTGAAACGGGTAAAAAACAGAGCCCAGCGGGCCTGTCGGGGATTCAGTCTTTTAGCTTCTCGGAGGTACTCCAAATTTCGATGGTCAGTGATTACTGTGAATTGGTGATTTGCTCCCTCCAGCCAGTGCCTCCACTCCTCAAGAGCCAGTTTGATGGCCAGCAGTTCCCGGTTGCCGATGTCATAATTCCGCTCCGCCGGGGACAGCTTCCTGGAGAAGAAGGCGCATGGAAGGAGTTGGGACGTCTCACCCTGCCGCTGAGATAATACAGCTCCCACTCCAGTGGAAGATGCGTCTACTTCGACAACAAATGGGAGATCCGGATTGGGATGGCTGAGAATGGGTGCCGTAGTGAAGATCTTTTTCAACTGTTGGAAGGCCTGGATAGCATCTGGGGACAAGGACAGAGACTTGGGCCGACCTTTGAGAGCAGAGGTGAGGGGAGCACTGATCATACTGTAGTTTCTGATAAATCTTCGGTAGAAGTTTGCGAAACCAAGGAAGCGTTGGAGTTCTTTGATGGATTTGGGTTGTGGCCAGTTCTGAATGGATTCCACCTTCCTCTGGTCCATCTGTACTCCTTTTTGGGAGATCACATACCCTAGGAAGTGGACGGTGGAGGTGTGGAACTCGCATTTCTCCAACTTCAAATACAACTGATGTTCTCTTAGTTTTTCCAGAACTTGAATGACATGCTGACGATGTTCTGCCAGGGATGAGGAGTAGATGAGTATGTCATCAATATAGACCACCACAAAGCGATTGAGGAATTCACGGAGTACTTCGTTCATGTACCCCTGAAAGACAGCAGGAGCGTTGGCCAATCCGAAGGGCATAACTTGATATTCATAATGGCCAGTAGGGGTCACAAAGGCGGTCTTCCACTCGTCGCCTCGTTGAATACGGATCAGGTTATATGCACTCCTTAGGTCGAACTTAGAGAAAATGCGAGCTCCACGTAGCTGTTCCAGGGCGGCAGGAACCAGAGGAAGGGGATAACTGAATTTGACGGTTTGGGAATTGAGGTGACGATAGTCAATGCACGGCCGCAAGCCTCCGTCCTTCTTGGCCACGAAGAAGAAGCTCGAAGCGGCAGGGGAGGTAGATGGTCGAATGAACTGTTGGTTGAGTGCTTCTTCCACATACTCCTCCATGGCCTTCTGTTCCGGGATGGACAGAGGGTAGATACGACCTTTGCGAAGGGTAGCTCCGGGTAGCAAGTCGATTGCGCAGTCCCATGGCCGGTGTGGTGGTAATTTGGTTGCCAGTTGCTTGCTGAAAACATCCTGGAACGCCCGGTACTCCACTGGGATCTCGACCTGACTCTGAACCTCGGGGCTCTCTACTGAAGTGGAACAGACTGGAATCTTTGACTCGACCGCTACGGGCGTGGATTGAAGAGAAGTGTTTTTCTGAATGGACTCGAGACAGGAATGATGACAGTTCTCACCCCACTGGAGTACTTCACCAGTTGCCCAGTGGAGTACTGGCTGGTGTTGGATTAGCCACGGGCGTCCCAGGACGATGTCTGCGGTGGACTTCTCCAGCACCATAAATGAGATCTCCTCCGAGTGTAAGCATCCGATTTGAAGAGTGAGAGTGGGAGTAAAGTGACGAATACGCCCTCTTCCTAATGGCTTGCCTTGGATGGTTTGTATACGCAGGTCTTCGGATAAGCGTCGTTGACGGATGTTCAGTTTTTGAAAGAAATGGCTGGAGATGAAGTTCCCCGCAGAACCTGAGTCAACGAGGGCTTGCGCTGGGAAACAGACAGAAGGGGTCAGGATATGCACTCGGGTACGTGTCAAATGTTCAATCCGTGGAGCAAGGTGGATGACACTTACCGCTTGCCGCGGTGGACGTACTGGGCAGGAACTGATGAGGTGCTTATCAGAGGCGCAGTATAGACAGAGTGAATGTTGTACTCGGCGCTGTCTCTCAGCCGCGGATAGATGGGTGGAGTCCACTTCCATGGGTATGGGTGCTGGAGGAGTGGTGGATGAGACTGGAGGCGGAGAACTGACAGTGGGTTCGCTCAGGGTACAGGCAGTGAGACGCTGAGAAATCCGAAGTGATAGTTGAATCAGGTTTTCCAGACCCGTGCTGTCATCATATACAACCAGCTGATAGCGCGTCTTTGAGTTCAACCCATGACGGAAGGCAGCGATCAAGGCACTCTCGTTCCAGCCGCAGGAAGCGGCGAGTGTGCGGAACTGCAGAGCATATGCGCTCACGGATGAATTCCCTTGACGAAGATTGAACAATTGGTCATGAATGGACAGTTCGGACACAGCTTGCTCGAATACCTCTCTAAAGTGTTGTTTGAAATCGTCAAAAGACTTAATCACAGGAGAATTAGAATCCCACAAGGATCTGGCCCACCGAAGCGCTGGACCTGACAGCAGTGAAATCAGAAAGGCCACACGGGCTTCGTCAGTGCGGAACTGATGTTCATTCATTGTGATGTAAAGCGATACTTGCAACAGAAACCCACTGCAGTTCTCCGCCTCTCCAGAGAATGTCGCTGGCCGGGCCATGGGACTCGCGGAGGCAGTGAACGAAGCAGCAGGTGAATGCGGAAGTGATGGTGGTGGAGGATTCGCTTCATCGGCTGGTGGTTGACGGAGTGGGGGATCCTCTTCGATCTCCGGCTGGTTCTGCATATTACTGGTCTGGTCTTCTGTCAGGCTCACAGAAGGTACAGACGAGATGGTAAGTTAATATAATATAAAGTTTATTGCAGGATGGAATCACAGCCGGAGATAACAGGTAAGAATTAGATGATATGGAAACATGTAACAAGCTTAGCTGAATGAGTAATGTCCTTTTCTTTCTTGCAGGTAGAAGGTGTGCAGTCACTCTGAGGTTTCGACGGATCCAGAAGGATGTGGAACAGGTAGGTAGCAGGTGGGTAGAAGGTGAGTCTGTGAGTCATGGAATGACGAGACCAGACAAGTGACTGCAGTGAAGGTGAGTGTTAAATAGTGCATGTGGGTGATGGGACACAGGTGACGGTGATTAAAACTCAGGTGACAGTGATCGGGGGAGTGTCCGACTGGGTGATTGGGAATGAGTGGGCGGTGATGGTGATCGTGACGTGGATGGAATCCTGACAGAAAAGATCCACACCTAAATAAATACATTTTATTTTTGACAGCACTATAAGACTAGACCAAGTCATTTTTTCTAAGGACAGCAACCATGAGCCATGACACCATGACCAGTCAAAGACTACTCCCTAAATCTTGGTAATTACTTTACATTTTTATTCCACATAGGGTAAATATAAAATTGAATCAATAATCAAACACATTTGCTTTGTGTCATGCTGCAAAAAAGGAGGTTTCAACAGTTTTATTTGTTTTAGTTAACTGTACAGCTTATGGGTTGCTAGATAAATATTTCAGAACTATACTTGGTAACACTTTATAATAACTGCACGCTATTAATCATTAGTTAAGCATGAGTAAACAGGTAATTCATCATTTATAAAGCATTAATAGACATTAATAAGCAGTTTATAAATACAGCTATAAATTAGTTTTCTTGATTTATAAGCATATCTATAATGTGTTTAATAATTGTATTTTCATACTTTGTTAATGATCAATTAATAATTTCTAAATGAAGTATGCATTATTTACAAACCAGTTATTTAAGAGTTGTCAGTGATTCATAAGATCACTTAGAAAGTAAAAGCCCTGTCTGACATTATTAGTGGATTGCAAATACAATTAAATATAAAAAAAATCAAAAAGCTAGTTTTAGAATTTTAAAATATAATTTGCGAACAAAACGTCTGGATTCTTGTTGTGTATATGACTGTAATGCTGTGTACTATCTGTGCAAAACCTCATTTGTGACTAACTCCATTTTGAATTTCATGAGCTACTGGTGTTGAACAGGGAGAGTGAGAGCCTCTGTGATAAAAATGGATTTACATGAGCACGTCAATCCTTACAGAGTTACAGCTTGTACAATTTCTCCCCCACAAACGTGAGTCTTGGGAACGCACCAGCTTATGGAAACTTGTACATGCTCAGTCAGAGATTAACTGTCTTTCATATTGTGTTTGTGTGAAGGCTTTACTTTGCCTGACATACTATTTTTTTCCAAAACTACAACAGCAAGAAATCTAAAGTGCAGCCAGGGTTATTCTACCCTACTAAAACTAAAGACAAAACTAAACTAAACTAAAGATATCCAAAAAAAAAAATTGCAACTCAAATAATTAATGCAAGAAATATTTAAAAAATAAAATGTTTCAGGTTACACATGTAACCATGGTTCCATGAGAAGGGGAACGAGATACTACGTCCCCTAGAGGGAGCTACGGGGAATGCCTCCGGCGTGACCGGTGTCTGAAGCATGAGTCTAAACATCTTATGATGTCACCACTGGTGCGACTGAGTATAAAAGGGAACCTGTGAAATATGTCATCCACAACTTGTCTGAAGTAGACGTGTGCAGGAATACCAGAAGCATGGTAAAGGGACACAGCGTCTTGTTCCCCTTCTCATGGAAACATGGAAAGTCAAGTCAAGTCAAATATATTTATATAGCGCTTTTCACAATACAGATTGTATCAAAGCTGCTTCACAGTATCAATCAAAACAACTTAATGTTTGTTTATTAATGGAAAAAAGACATCCAAGTTTGGTAGAACTGATCATTGGTATGATTGGTTAATTAATTTGAATATCCCCAACTGAGCAAGCCAAAGGCAACAGTGGCAAGGAACCGAAAAACTCCATCAAGTGACCTAATTGTGTCCTAAAACTCCATCAGATGACCCAATGGAAAAAAAAAAACCTTGGGAGAACCCAGGCTCAGTCGGGGGCCAGTTCTCCTCTGGAGTTTATGAACTAGAGGCCGAATTTACAGTAACTGTAAGATAAAAAATTTATATGAATGCCTGGCTAAATAGATGTGTCTAGTTTTAAACTGGGAGAGCGAGTCTGAGCAACGAACAATATCAGGAAGGCTATTCCAGAGCTTTGGAGCTAAATGTGAAAATCTCTCCCTCCTTTGGTGGATCTGGATATCCTAGGAATGACCAGAAGCCTCGAATTTAGTGATCTTAAAGAGCGCGATGGATTGTAGGGCGATAGAAGATCCATCAAATAGACTGGAGCTAAACCAGAGCCTTATAAGTCAAAAGCAATACCTTGTAATTAATACGGAACTTTATAGGTAACCAATGAAGTGATGATAAAATCGGTGTTATATGATCATATTTTCTTGATCTAGTAAGAACTCTAGCGGCTGCATTTTGGACTGTAGCTTGTTTATTGAAGATGCAGGACAACCAGCTAATAAAGCATTACAGTAATCTAGTCTCGAGGTCATGAATGCATGAACTAACTTTTCTGCATCAGAGACTGACAGCATATTACGTAGCTTAGCAATGTTTCTAAGGTGGAAAAAGGCTGTTTTTGTAACATATGAAATATGCTTTTTAAAAGACAGGTTGCAGTCTAATGTAACACCCAGGTCTTTTATTGTAGCGGATAAAGTAACAGGGCATCCTACTATGTTAAAGTCGTGCTGTGAAAGGTTTTGTAGACGTTTTTTAGAACCGATAAGTATTACCTCTGTCTTGTCTGGATTTAATAAAAGAAAATTACGCGTCATCCAATCTTTTATATCTTTAACACAATCTGTCAATTTGGATAATTTAGCGTATTCATCTGGCCGTGATGAAATATATATTTGAGTGTCATCATCATAACAATGGAAACTAATTCCATGAATAATAAAGGGCCTAACACAGATCCCTGCGGCACTCCATAGTTTGCCGAAGTTATGATCGATTTTTCTCCATTTAAGTAGACGAAATGGTAGCGGTCAGATAAGTATGACCTGAACCAGCTTAATGCTTGTCCTTGAACACCAGTGTAATTTTGTAGTCGATCTAAGAGTATTGTGTGATCTATAGTATCGAACGCAGCACTAAGATCAAGTAAAACTAGTACTGAGATACAGCCTTGGTCCGAAGCTAAAAGTAAATCATTTGTGATTCTAACAAGCGCAGTTTCAGTGCTATGATGTGACCTGAATCCAGACTGAAACTTTTCATAGATGTCGTTTTCTTGCAAGAAAGAGCCCAGTTGAGCGGACACAACTTTTTCTAATATTTTTGACATAAATGGAAGATTTGAAATGGGTCTGTAATTTGCTAGGTTATTTGGATCTAATTGTGGTTTCTTAATAAGAGGTTTTATAACTGCCAGCTTGAACGTTCTTGGAACATGACCTAAAGATAAAGACGAGTTAATAATATTGAGAAGAGGCTCTTCCACTATAGGTAACACTTCTTTCAGTAGTTCTACCAGAAAGACTCAGGAGATAAAATGATGTAACAAAGCATCCATTTATTGGCAGCCCAGCAAGCAATTATTTGCAAAGTTATTTGGCGTAGGCCCCGTCCATAGATTGTAATCCGAGGGTAGCGGATCAGCATCTCCTGCCTAAAGACGAAGGCAGGGGCGCAGCCGACCCCCCAGGGAAGTATAGAAGGGACCATCCTGGTGGTGGTGGGGAGGGTGGAGGTTGTTGTCGCGTCGGCATCTGCAAACTCAAACATGTGTAAGTACCGATCTTTTATACGATAAGAATAAGGACGTGATTGGATAAACTTGAAGGTAACAAGTGACGCAGTAATTAAGTCTTCCTGGCAGAACTTATGCTAAAGCTTTCATTTCAGTTGGTATAGGATCTAATAAACATGTTGTTGTTTTAGATGAAGTGATACGTTTATTTAACTCTTTTTGTTCTATGGTTGTAAAGCATTGTAATTGTTCTTGCGGGGTGATAATTGCGGCTGAATTATAAGGCGTGAGCAAAGATTGAACGTTTACGATTTTGATTCTGATGCTTTCAATTTTCTCGGTGAAGAAGTTCATAAAATCATTACTACTAAACTGTAACGAGGTATTTTGTTCAGACAATGTCTGTTTATTTGTTAGTCTAGCCACGGTATTAAATAAAAACCTAGGATTATTTGGGTTGTTTTCTATTAATTTGCTGAGGTGCTCAGCCCTGGCCGTTTTAAGGGCCTTTTTATAACGTGACATACTGTCTTTCCACGCGATTCTAAAGACCTCTAAATTAGTTTTGACAGTTTTGATTAGTTTGAAACATGGTTACATGCGTAACCTGAGATGTTCCCTTTCGAAAGGGAACTCGTGCTGCGTCCCCTAGAGGGCGATATAGGGAATGGAATACCCATGCCGCCATGCTGAACGGATGAGTGCCCTATTGCTTAAGCTAAGTCGAAGGACTCAAAGGAGTCATCATCCCTATGGTGAACATCAGCAATGTGATCATAGACCGGAGCTTCTCAAGAACGGAGGCCTCAACAGGATGACTCTAAAAAGAGGAAGCCTAACTACGTTCATATTCAGGCCAGCGTCTAAGGATGCTCACAGAGAGCCTAAAACTCAGAAGTTCTGTTCAGACAGCCCTGAAGAGTGGAGGCCTCAAACAAGAGGCCTAGCAACGCTCTAACCTGAGGGCAGTACCGAGAAAGTTCAGAAAGAGCTAACAACTCCGTCTAACTGTCCTGCGAAGCTCTGCAGAGTAGAGGCCTCAATACAATGGTCCACACTAAGGTCAGTAGCCAAGGAGGCTCCCAGAGAGCCTGACAACCTAGAGTACTACCCTACCACATAGCCGAGCTCTAGGAGCCGAAGCCTCAGTATGACGACTCTCTAAATCGAGAGGAGACCTAACAATGCCCCATGCTCAGTACATCTTACAAGGAGGTTCACAGAGAGCCTACAACTCGCAATGGCTATCCTGGCAGAGCTCTGGGTAGCGGAGGCCTCAGTATGATAACTCTCTCGAGAAGGGGTCTAACATCGGTCGCAGTAGCCACCTCACAGAGAGCCTAACTACTTAGCCTATGGCTGAGCCTATAGGATTACTACACTAGGGCTGCACGATTAATCGAATTTTAATTACGATCACGATTTTGGTTTCCAACGATCAAATTCGCGTGATCGAGCGATATTTAAAATGCGTCATTCCGTTCAGAGAAAGCTCTGTATCAAAGGTTGTTGTTTTTTACAAAGCCAACCTAGCGCTCTGTAAACCACTGTCTGATCACGTGCCTTCATGAGCCACAGTGCGCGAGAGAGACAGAGTGTGTCTCCACGCGAGCGACAGGGGACGAGAGAGAGCCAGTGTCCAAAAGTGTGTCCAAGTGTGTCTGCGTGCGAGAGAGACTGAGTGTGAGCATTAGTAAATTGCATTAGTAAATTGATACATACAGTGGTGCTCAGAATTAATGGTACCCCTGGTAAAAATGATAAAAAATGGCTATAAAAAATAAATCTGCATCATTTATCCTTTTGATCTTTCATTCAAAAAATTGGCAAAATCCTAACCTTTCTTTGAAGTAAAAGATTTGAAAGTGGGGGGGAAATCACATTATAAAATAAATGTTTTTCTCCAAAACACGTTGGCCACAATTATTCATACCCTTTTATTAAATACCTTTTTGCAATCTCCTTTTGCCAAGATAACAGCTCTGAGTCTTCTCCTATAATGCCTGATGAGTTTGGAGAACACCTGACAAGAGATCAGAGACTATTCCTCCATACAGAATCTCTCCAGATCCTTCAGATTCCCAGATTCATGTTTATGCTTCTTCTCTTCAGTTCACCCCACTCATTTTCTATATGGTTCAGGTCAGGGAACTGGGACGGTCATGGCAGAAGCTTCATTTTGTGCTCCCTAACACATTTTTGTGTTGATTTTGATGTTTGTTTTGGATCGTTGTCCTGATGGAAGATTCAACCACGGCCCATTATAAGATTTCTAGCAGAAGGCCTCAGGTTTTGATTTTTTATCTGTTGATATTTGATAGAATCCACAATGCCATGTATCTGAATAAGAAGTCCAGGACCTCCAGCAGAAAAATAGGCCCACAACATTAAAGATCCAACGGTATATTAAATTGTACACATGGGATACTTTTTATCCTTGTGTGCACCAAACCCATCTAGCGTGTTTGCTGGCAAAAAGCTCTTTTTTTTAGTTTAATCTGACCACAGTACCCTGTGCCGTTTGAAGATCCAGTCGTGTCTGACCACTGAATATGCTTGAGTTTGTATTTGGAGGAGCGAGGAGGATTTTTCTTAAAACCCTCCCAAACAACATGTGGGGATGTAGGGGTTGTTTGATTTTTTTTAATAGGCTTTCTGACCCCCAAAACTCAACTAATCTCTGCAATTCTCTATCTGTGATCCTTGAAGAGTCTTTGGCCACTTAAACTTTCCTCCTCACCGTCCATTAAGAAAATATAGACACACGTCCTCTTCCTGGCAGAATCGTAACATCTTTAGTTGATTATAACTTCTTAATTATTGCCCTGATGGTCAAAATTGGATTTTTCAATTCTTTAGCTATTTTCTTACATCCACTTTCTATTTTGTGATGCTCAACAATCTTTAGATGCACATCAGAACCATGTTCTGTGGTTTTATTCATTGTAATGTATGATTAAGGGAATTTGGCCTTTGTGCTTCCTCATATTTAAACTCCTGTGAAACAAGAAGTCATAGCTGGACAATTTCATGTTCCTAGTCACCCTGGTGTGCTAAAAAAGGTAAATATTAATGGGAATATACTTCATAGATATTTTATTCATAAAAAATTCTAGGGGTATGAATAATTGTGGCCAACGTGTTTTGGAGAAAAATATTTATTTTATAATGTGATTTCCCCCCCACTTTCAATTCTTTTACTTCAATGAAAGGTTAGAATTTTACCAATTTTTTTAATGAAAGATCAAAAGGATAAACGATGCAGATTTATTTTTTATAGCCATTTTTTAGCATTTTTACCAGGGGTACCATTAATTCTGAGCACCACTGTACATAGTAATATATAATTACTATATAAGAGGCATAAAGTTCGGTTAATGGACTCCAATAATCAGTAAACTTGTTTTGAACTATTGTTTAATAAATAGAAATAATTTGAGCGCATAAACTTTCATATGGAGGATTGAGTAAGATTCAATTTATGCAAGATTTTACAATCACTAACACTGTACCACAACCAGGTTTTAAGTTTCTTAAGCGTCAAATAACAATGACACTGAATTGTATCCATTAATCTAACTTCCATAGTGCATAGTTCTGCCATTTTCTCATTTGATTACATTCTGTTATGGAATATTTGTTTTTTATTGATTGCATATTTTGAGTTGTATTCACATCCATTATGCAGGTACAATGCAAGTTTATATTTTGCCTTCTAAAATATATTTACCCAATGTAAAATAGTGCCCTGTTGAAGTTTTGCTAAATTTCCTTTATTGTTTTATTTATTTTTATTTATTCTTTAAGGAGATGCACTGAATTTTGGTGAATAAGAGGACATGTTTTATTTTGATGCACATATTTGTACATTAGCAGGAATGTAGCACAATATGGATGTGAAAGCAGTTATAATTGGCCTATGTGAAAATTAAAATTAATGATGTTGTTCCATCAACACAGATCTCCCGATTTTAAGTTTAGAGGGGGACTGTATAGAAAGAGTAAATTGTTATAAATATTTAGGCATATGGTTAGATGAAAAATTAGGTTCTCTTACGAGAGTATCTCTCGTACTGCGTAATATCTTACGCTATGGGGAAACACTCTTTCCTCGAGATATTGAAGCCAAAAATTACCCTTAATTTTTTTAATCATGCAAAACGCTTTTGCAGCAGCAAGCAGACAAGGGCGAAACAGCTCGCGCGCCCATTGGCTGCCTCGCTGGAAAAGCTGCAGCCTATCGAGTGAAGGCACTGCGTGACGTAATGACGAATGAAGACGCTTCGCGCTCATTTCGTCATGTCCCGCCAGTATAGGCGTGGTCTCGCCCTATAAATACCCCTCGATAGCTGTATTTCTCTGATTTTTCATTCTTCACGCGAAGCTCACGCATCGCGGGATCCAGAGTGAGAAGCCGCGCCGTTGACTTGTAGCCTTCTCAGCGGGACGTGCCATCTTCTGAAGTCGCTGGCCCAGCCGCCTTCAACTGCCGTACCTGCTGCGCTTTCCGGCGTACTATATCCTTTACTCTGCTAACTGTGTGTGTGTGTTTGCTTACGTGACGCAACACCCATTATCTGTTCTAAAAGAGCTGCGTCTTTTTAAAGATGCCTTTCTGTGGCTCGTGCCGCTCCCAGCTCAGTGATGAGGACCGTCACGTCATCTGTGTGTCCTGCCTGGGTCATGAGCACGCGGCTATCGCGCTCGCGGATGGTGGATGCCCGCACTGCGAACTTCTGCCTATGGCGACTCTGCGGACTCGCCTGGCGTCGTTCTCTGAGCCGTAAGAAGCGTCGCGCCCAGCGCGCTCCCGAGCCTTCTCCAGCCCGCCAAAGCTCGCCGGTTCGCCCGCCTGCTTCGCCGGCTTCACTTGAGTCGCTCCCGGACGGACAGCGCCCGCCGTCTGCCGCCGCTTCCGCTCCCGAGCTGGACGAGCCTGCTGAGGTATGCTCTCTTGTGGCTTCCGATAGCGAGGATTGGGCGAGCTCTGTGGACCTCCCCCCCGCTGACGTGTCTAGCCAACCCTCTGGGAAGAGACCCGGCATTGAGGCTGAGCTGATGCGTCTGCTCACCCAGGCCGTGGAAAGCATCGGCCTCGAGTGGGAGGCGCCCGCCTTGCCGCCGCGCAACAGACTCGACGGGCGCTTTCTCAAGAAAGACGAAGCCCCGTCTAAGTCTAGGGCCGCCCCCTTCCTCCCTGAGCTCCACGACGAAGTCGCCAAGTCATGGACCGCCCCGTTCTCCGCCAGACTGCGCACTTCCACCTCTGCGGCCTTTTCTTCTGTCACCGGCGCGGGAGATAAAGGATATCTCTCCATTCCTCCTGTCGAGGCGGCGGTCGCGTCGCATCTCTGCCCGCCCTCTGCGGGACGGCGCGCGCAGACGACGCTCCCCTCTAAAGCCTGCCGGGTGACTTCATCGCTGCACGGGCGTGCTTACACAGCCGCTGGACAGGCGGTCTCAGCGCTGCTAACTTTGGCGATCTTGCAGATCTACCAGGCCGACCTTCTCCTTAAACTGGACGAGGAAGGCCCGGGTGCGGTCAATGTGGCGGATTTACGAGGCGCTACGGACCTTGCTCTACGCGCCGCTAAAGCCGCTGCTCAGGCCATGGGGCGGAATATGGCCTCTCTCACCGTTGCTGAGAGACATCTGTGGTTGACGCTGTCTGAGATAACGGAAGCTGAGCGCTCTGTATTCCTCGACGCGCCCATTTCCCCTGCGGGCCTCTTCGGATCTGCCGTCAAGGATTTCGCGGACAGATTCTCGGAGGAGCAGAAGACTTCGCAGGCCATGAAGCACTTCCTCCCGAAGCGCTCGAGCTCCGCTGCAGGTCGCTCTAAGCAGCCGTCTGCTCGCAGCTCGCAGCCTCGGCCTGCATCGCCCGCAGCCGCCGCTACACAGCGCCGCCAGGCCCGGGATCAGAGACCGCGCTCTCGCTCTGCTGGACGCCGCCCCGCTCAGCGCGGGCCTCGGCCGAAGATTGAGCTCAAGCCCGAGGCCTCGAAGCTTTCCTAGCCACTCTAAGAAAGCGACGGTGTTCGGATCCCGCTGCGGCCGGCTCCCCACCGAAAAGATTCGCTCGTTCAGTTCCTTGCGATGTGACTGTGCCAGTGTATTTAGCAGTGAAGCAGCCGGTGTCTCAGCCCGCTTGCCTGCACAAAAAAGCCGTTTTTATGGCTACCCAGATAAATCCAATAAAGAGTGTATTTTCTGGTATGCCAGCCACGGCCGATGGTGTTATGAGTGTTGTAAGAATGCCCACGCCCCAGTGCCCATTCCCACACCCAGACACAGCCCGCCACGGTGCGAGGCTAGCACACATAAATCTGACTCAGGTCGATTGTGCAAACAATGTAGCGATTGCGCCCATACAATGCCCGCTCACGCTGCATGCCGCGTGTCCCTTGGTTTCTGTAAAAACGAAACCAATACACAATCTATCGGCTCCGGCCGAAAGCGTGCACAGTGCAGTAGATGTGCCCGTAGGTTTGCGCCCACATCCTCCCGCAAGCACGCCGAATCCCACGGGATTCGCCCCGCTCACTCTCGCTGTGCGTCCCGCCGTAGAGATTCTGAGCGCGGCCAGACTGCCCGCTGTGTCCAGCGCGCCCCCCGCCTCGAACGCTGTAAACACGGCGTTGTGTTCCCAGGGTACCGGGGCTCTCGAGCCGTTGCCAGGTCACGGCCAGAGCCCGGTCTGCATCCTACCCCTAGCTACTCACGCAGAAGCGTGGTCGAAGCTACCCGGGGTATCAGACTGGGTGCTGAACACTATAAAGAGAGGCTACTCGCTACAATTCGCACGACGTCCACGCCGTTGTACGGCGCCCGTCGAGACTTCGGTGAGAAACGAAGTATCTCATCTACTTCGAGCCGAGATAGCGAAACTACTGAGCAAAGGGGCCATAGAGCCCCTTTCTCAGGCTCAGAGCGAAGGGGGCTTATACAGCAGATATTTTCTGGTACTGAAAAAAGATGGGGGCTTCAGACCCATTCTAGATCTGAGACAGCTGAACAAAGCGCTTGTGAAGCGCCAGTTCAGGATGCTTACGACCAGGAGAATCCTCGCGCAAGTGCGCCAAGGGGACTGGTTTATGTCAATAGATCTGAAAGACGCGTATTTCCAAATACAAATAGCGTCCCATCACAGGCGATTCTTGAGATTCGCGTTCGAGGGCCAGGCTTATCAATACACAGTCCTGCCGTTCGGCCTGTCCTTGGCACCCCGTACATTTACGAAGTGCATGGACGCGGCTCTCGCGCCCCTGAGACTTCAGGGCATGCGAGTTATGAACTACTTGGACGATTGGCTGATTCTAGCTCGATCACGGTCAGAGCTCATAGAACACAGGGCCACACTGCTCGAGCATCTCGAGACACTGGGCCTGACGGTCAACTGGGAAAAGAGCCTGCTGTGTCCCAGCCAGAGAATTTCTTTCCTGGGAACAGTGTTAGACTCGCTCTCCATGACGGCACGCCTGTCACCGGAGCGCGTACTAAGTATTCAGCGCGTCGCGAAATCCTTCCGCCACGGCTCTATAGTCCCGCTCAGACGGTTTCAGAAAATGCTGGGCCTGATGGCCTCAGCATCCTCTGCACTCCAGCTGGGCCTGCTTCGCATGCGCCCACTGCAGTGGTGGCTGAAAGCACGGGTCCCGCCCGGGCATGGACCACGGGCCGGTGTCGCCTCAAGGTCGACCAATGGTGCGTTTCGGCTCTGGAACCCTGGAAAGTAACCAGCTGGTATCAGTCTGGTGTGAGTCTGGGGACCGCCTCAAGGGTGAAAGTGGTGTCTACGGACGCCTCCACCACGGGGTGGGGAGCGCTGCTCGAGGGCAGACCGTTGGCTGGCCTATGGTCAGAGCGGGAGAAGCTCCTTCACATAAACTGCTTGGAATTGATAGCAGTCGACAAAGCGCTACGGCGCTTCCGTCCCCTGGTGAAGGGCCACCACGTCTTGGTCCGGTCGGACAACAAGTCAGTGGTGGCGTACATAAATCGCCAGGGCGGCCTCAGGTCCGCACGCCTTTGCAGGCTGACGGAACCCCTCTTGGTCTGGGCCCAGCGCAACCTCCTTTCTTTGAAAGCGGCGCACGTGCCTGGGCACCTGAATACGGGTCCAGACATGCTGTCCAG
>CM070832.1:26036153-26126363 GCA_036326025.1 Chrosomus eos
TATATATATTGGTATAAACTATAATAATAATAATAATAATAACAATAAAACCATGCCTTTCTAAAACTCAAGGATGATAAAAAAAACTTAGAATACATGGGAAATCATAAATAGAATAACAGAATAACAAGCAAAACAACTTCTATTATGTCAAGATCATAAAAACAATTACGAGAAAACAAAACATAAGGCATGGCCTTCTTTCTGCGGCAGAGAATGTTATTATATTTTGATGAAAGATTAAGACATTTAAGAAAGTATTAAGAATCGCAATAACAAGAAAACAGGAATGAAAAACTTAAATAAGACAAAAAATAAATAAAGCACAGCCTCTAAGGATTTCTGTATGTTTCTGTAGCAGTTATTTTATTTTGATGAAAGATTAAGACACTTAATAAATTATTAAGAAAGAAAATAGGGTCAGTTTTAAATTCCTGTTGACATTACACTCATCAATAAAGAAAAGACTGTGGTTAAAACTTACATGGTAAACATTTTGAAGATATCAGAAGATCATTAGAACACTGAGCTGAACGTCCAGATCCTCCGTGTTTTGCAGGATTGGCTCAGCAGGGAGCAATCTACTGGACCTTGCAGAATGAAAACTTCCTCACGTCGGGTTTTTTAAGCAGTGCACAGGCCCTAAGGGAAGTAATGTTTCCTTTTGAAGTCTACTAAGCCTTCATGTCCTAGATTTCTTTTATTAAAAGCACAGGTTGTACAAAGCACTGTGAGGGGTTTAATTTAGGGAAGTAGTTCTGGCATATGTCATTCATTCTCCTCCACTCTCACAGAAGACATGTCAATGTGCCTCTGGTTTGTTGCTCTCGCTTCAGAATTGCAAAAAGCACATCTATTTATTTTTTACCAGCGGTACTAGTGTACTAACACTTACATCTCTTTGAGATCAAGGAAACAGCATATTCCTTATCACATGGAACATCTGCTAAAGCTAATTACAAATTGATTCCCACACAATGAGCAGACTTTGTCAGCTCAAATGTCTACTTCACCGTCCCTGAAGGAAGAAACTGACTCTTGGAGTTTCCTGGAACAAAGACAGGTGGGAAATCAGATCTCCTCCCGAATAGTAGCTCACATCCGTGTCTTTCACAAAATCAGGGTGAGAAGAATAATTATTGATAAAATCATTTGTACGACCAACCAGTAAGCAAAGTGTAAACAATTGATTGGAGAAAACAAAACTAATAACTCATACTGTAAGTCATACAAACCCAGCACTTCTAAAACATGATATTGTCTTACAGTGTCAATACATACTGTGAGGCATGGTAGGATAGAACAATTGTAGCTAGAGAATTCACGTTCTGCCCGGTAGGAAACTAAAAGAGTACACTTAACTAATTGATTAATCTGATTTAGGGGTGTGTTTAAAATAAAATAAAAAAACAATTTTCAACAATTTCTCACCTTCATGTCATAACAATCTTGTATAATTTTAGTTTGTTTGGCACAAAAATCTACTTTGACTTCTGGGGGGGTGTTCCAGAAAGCAGGTTAGGTGACATACCCGGGTATGTTTAAAGGTATAAGTGAGTGGATAACCTCAACTTTCAGTTTCAAAGAACTGAGGCAATTTTAGGAAGCCATAGCAACTTATTCTCTGAACGTAACATCAAAGATGGACGCACTCACACGCTCTCATTCTAAAGAAAGCTGTTCAGTCCCTCATTCTCTACCTTTCTCTCCCTCTCAGGAGTCTGAGAGCAAGAAACAATGGAGTCTCATGGCTGCCCATAAACCCCCGTGCCTCACTCTCCCTGCAGCGAGGGGTTTCCCTGGTTCTTTCCACTCCCGAAGACCAACTCCCTCGTCTGGTACAAGCGTTTTGGTCTGTTTTAATGATGCCAAAGGGGGAATATGTTCCAATGACATTGGCAGCTTTAAATACAGGGGTGTGACACTTCTGCTTTGCCCACCCTCACTATTGTTGATGGAGGCCAAAGCTTTCCCCTGGAGGAAGCCATCGCAATACTACTCTGCGGCCTGTCAAGCTGGATCTGCTCTCCATGGCAGTCCTTCAAGGGTTTCAAGCCAAACTCCTACAAGCTATGGATGAGTCCGGCCAAGACCCTGGTGCTTTAAGAGGAGTTGCACAGCATGACCGACCTCGCTCTGTGCGCTGCTAAGACAAGGCCTAGGCGATCAGCCATATAATGGCATGTTTAGTGGTGCTTAAGCGCAACCTGGTTAAACTTGGAGATTAAGGACGCTGACAAGACAGTCCTCCTTGATTCCCGTCTCTTCCTCAGGCCTGTTTGGTTCTGCATTGGTCTCCATCAAAATAAAAGTCACAACAACAAGTGGGGCTTACATCACTTCAGAGTTCCTACTGGTGAAAAACATAAAAAACATTCCTATGGGGACCATTAGTTCTCGGGGGAACCACCCTGGTGGCTAGTTCCTAGAACTAAGTTCCAAGAACTACCCGGTGTGAAAGCCCCTTATGCGAGTTCTTCTGCTGCTTCTTGTCAACCTAGTCATTGTTTACTCAGCAGCACAAAGCGGACCCAAGGTGAAGCAGCACTTCCACCCAGCTAAGCACTGTGTAGCGCGCGTCCTACAGTCTAAGCGTTTACTATTTTCTAATGTCTCGGACCAGATCAGAAGGCTGCGTTTGTTCTTGAGCCAGCATTGCAGCAAGACAAGGGAAATAATCACAGAATACAGGTTTATAGTTGAAAAGGCAAGTATCTTTTTTTCTTCTATACTTATTTGTATTAATTTGTTTACATTGGGGCAAAACAACAAACAAAAAACAGCTTCAATAACCAATTCACAAAAGAAACCTCTTGAATACAGTTTTTTTTTTAATAAAGCAGTTTTCACTCAAACAATGACTCCTTGTGTATTATTTATTTCTGTTGTTAGTTCTTTAGTTATTATGTTGATCCTGGTTTACTCAATTTAGCTGCATTAATTCCTTAGCTTGGTTTAGTTTATAACTATCTACTTTTTAAACAACCTTGCTTCTTATTTTCACATAAATGGTAAACAAAGTTTACATTCAATACCAAAATTTGAAATTATTTAACTCAACTTTTGTATTTCCCTTTTTCAGGAAAATAAAAGATGGGGAAAAAAAAAAAAACAGCAATGGAGACAATACATTTCTGGTAAAATGTCCAATGACACACCAAATTAGAGTCAGAATCAGAAATGACTCAAGCAAATAGGAGTTTAGCTCAGTTCAGTGTCCTTTGTACTCCTGTTTCAGTGTTTCAGTTATAAAATGCAGATACGCAAACTCCGAAATGAAACAACGAGTGAGAGAAAAAAAAAAGGGGGAAAAAATAGTTCTTGTTCTTGCTTACAGTTGCGATAATGTCCAGGGAAGGAAAAAATGTACATGTGGTCCTACCACTTAAATGAAACATGAAATGTTGTCCAAGTTCAGGAAAAACCAGGTTGGCCCGCCAGTTTCCACCAATGTTGAGCACTCCACGTCGACGGCAGAAACAGTTATGACTCAGAACTTCTCGTTCACTTTCAAAGTGAAATATCAAGGACAGGAAACACACAAAATAGAGAGAGGGGGAGAAAAAAAAACCCAATCTTGCAAAGACTATGCAGAAAAATAACAATTAATTACAATTAAATATATTTTAACAACATTAACACTTCAAATGATATTATTTATCACAACAAATCCTTAAAAATGAATATATACACATTTACCAGTGCTTATTCCCCTTTTTAACCATAATAGAAACACAACTATTGGCTATGAAGAAAATTACGTCTTAAAATGGCGTGCACTTAATTAGCTTATAGCCCATGACATGAGCCCGCATGGTTAGCAAAAACTCCACGTGAGCTATGTTACACTCATAAAGTTAGTAGCCATGCATAAACTCTTTTAAACAGCAAATCAACAGTTAATTTATCACTATAATCACATTTTCTAAACATATCTCAAGAAGTACAGCACAGTATAATTTCATAAGGTAGTTTATGAACTCACTTACCAAGAATAAGTTGCTGATGATTAGAAATAATCTTCAATGAATCAAGAAAATCTGTTTGAACGCAGTTTTCGTCAGATGATGACAAGCATCACTTCTCCAGCGGTCATTTCACTTCACTCCGTGACGAGGACTCTTACTTCACGCTAGTAATGACGCAAGGGCAGAGTTAATCCGAATTGTTCAACTTATTTATTTTTCTAGTTCGTTACAATTACTGATATTTCTTCAGCAATATATAATATCTTAAACATTAAAAAAATTAATAAAATATTTATATGTAAACAGTGGCGTAGGTTTGATTTTGAAATTGGTGGGGACGGCAGTGGCGTAGCTCTCCCTCCAGGGGGGTTTGGGGGCATGCTCCCCCGTAAGAAAATTTTGTACATTTTAAGGTTAAATGCATCAATCTGGTGCACATTGAGAGCTCAAAATTAAGAGCTTCAACCGGCTTGGACCCATGAACTGTGCACATTAAACAAAGAAAAAGCATTGACTTGTAGCCTACCTAAAGAGGGCTTAAACATCTTTTTAGTTATGATATAGAGTCTCTGTCTACATTAGGCTACATTATATTTTGTATTACGCTATAGAATAGGAAAATAGAAATTACTTTTGTCCTAATTTCTTCACTTGTAAGAAATAAACCCTTGAGCTTTTATTTAGGAGAAAACACCAGATCACCATGCTGATCGTGTGAGCAAGAGCGCACTTTTCTTTAAATCAGGCAGCACAAACAGAATGCCTAACGTTACTTAATTAAAAAGTCTTGTGCTGTTTAGCAAAAAAAAAAAAAACGAAATATAATACCGAAAACACTCGACATGTCAACAAAACATAAACATAACATCTTCCCTAACACATATCAAGCCTATTTAAAAACCACGTTCAAAGCATAAACACTCATTCAAAGTACCTGGAAAAGGGAGATGTAAATAACTATATAACCATAAGTCCCCGCTTCCTCAGAGCGAGCTGACCGATAAATCTAACACATCAAGAGAGGCGGGACTTAAGGCATAACAACCAATCATCAGCCGCTCACACTCAAAGCCGGTGTCATGTTTGAGAGGAGGCAGCCGCAGCGAGCGCACACACAGAGCGCCAGAGAAACGGAGGAGAGACTGTAGTAGCGCGTTTGTGCAAACTGCGGAAAAACTGCAGAAAAAGTGCGGGTGTTGAACCCTCTCTCCGGGAAAAGTGTGGGTGTTAAAAGGGGGACGGGGACATAAATATATAAATATATTTTAAGTTTTGATCGAAATTATTGCTAGGGATAATTCAGTGTCACTGGATATTGGTAGGGACACGCCCCTGTATGTAAATCATAATCTTGTCTTTTTCCCCTTCTTCAGAGGTTTGATATGAGCATTAGTAACCTTGGTTACACCTGCTGTGTGCGAAAGGAGGAGGGGGCCAAGTCCCGCCAATTCCCGCCAAGTCCAGACCACACTCAAGCGATGTGTTCACCTCCCTACCCGCTGTACAGTCCAGGTGTTGGAGGCGCTGTGTTTGATGGTACTGGGTCCACCCCACCAGTGGTATGCGCGCCCAGACCTCCTTCCGCTGTCAAAGTGGGTAAAATAAAAATCAAACACCTTTAGAAATTCTGCTGCAAGTGTCAGCCCCCCGCCACAGTACGGCGAGCTGCCGTCTGTGGTTCTCCAACCCCTTGCCCATCTGAAGTCAGGCTTGGGAAGCCATTCCGGGCATGTAGATTTGGGTTTTAGAGAATCCAGCTTCAGGATTGTGACTTACACTTCAGTCTCGGACGACCAACTCTCATGTCCTCTGAGCTGAAGTACATGAGATCCTGCTAGCAAAGAACGCAGTAGAAAAGGTCCCTGCAGCCCACAGTGAGTCAGGCCTTTACAGCTGCTACCTCGCCCCCATGAAGGAGGACGGCCTCAGGCCCATCCTCGACCTGAGATTTATGAACCGCACTCATCTGCCCTGGGATTGTTTTGTTTTGTTATCAAGGGATCTGAAGGACTCATACTTTCATATCCAGATAGCTCATTGTCACAGACCACTGTGTGTGTGTGTGTGTGTGTGTGTGTGTGTGTGTGTGTGTGTGTGTGTGTGTGTGTGTGTGTGTTGTGTGTGTGTGTGTGTGTGTGTGTGTGTGTGTGTGTGTGTGTGTGTGTGTGTGTGTGTGTGTTTAAAATCAAATCACATTTAAAACTTAAATTTACAAATCACCATCCACTGAAAAGAACAGCTTGGACATTCAATCAAACCTTTTCTTTATGTGTTTAATTCTAAAAGGAAATAAAGGGTTATAACTTAGACATGAGAGTGAATAAATGATGAAAGTTTTTTTTTGTTGTTTAGGGTTACTGAATTCAATATTAAATCAAATAAAAATTATATAACTTAAAGCACTAACTTTATAACTGATGCCGACAGAAAATAACAAGAAACGTTATTGAATATAAGTACATTTATGAGACACATCTTCCACGCTTCGATGACTTTGTCCATAAAAGCTCATCCTTGTGCGACCCATGAGAATCCTGAGTTAAGCTTAACAGTCAAAACAATATTGCCTGAATGACCATTGCAGTGTAATATTATTGCAGACAAGCTCCTGCTGTGTGAATGAGAATGCAGCTTTATGTCATGTTTCGTCTTAATGGCTCCTCAAGGCAACTGCAGGTATAAAAGTTGCATTAGCATCAGCTGTCTCTATGCTTGCCTCATAGGAGATCATAATACAAATATGACCCAGTTTATTACCCAGATGGAAGGAAGTGTTAGATGTTCAGTTAAGAAATACAGCTGTGTTATAGAGCTGTAACCATAATTTATGTGTTGCCTAAATCCATTCAGAACTTATTTACAAGAATGCTGTTAATCAATTATGAGTATTTGAACAAACCTGGAGCCTCTTTTATTGAAACTGTCAGGAAAATTTGGATGAGTGAATCTCACATGAACATGTCCAGGCCAACCTAGGAAAAGGCAAATTTGTAGGACCATATAGCTCAATACAATGAAGCAATAAAAGTATGTCGATTCTATTTTGTTTTATTGGCCCCACTCGCTGTGAAATCTCATTGTTCCAAAATGCTGCTTCTCATCACTATATTTTAAACATCACATATCTACTGCTAGATATGTGATGATAATGCATGCTATGCATGATGATAATGAAAATAATGAAAATGAATATGTGATCAAAAATAATCTCATAATGCAAAATATCTTAATGGTCCTACTTAATTTTCTCTAAGCAAAGTATATATAAAATCTTGCTGTTGATTTTGAGGTGAAATATGACCATGACATGTTCTTGACAAGCATCATGAGATTTTCCGGATACCCTAGGCTCGCTTTCTCTACGCTTAGCTGCACAGACACAAACACAAATGCAGAACACTGGAGATGGGGAGGGATTGGGAAGAGTCAAGGTCTGAATGAATAGACCAGCTGACTGGGAAAACACACAGTCACTCCAGAGCGGGTGAAAAGTTCACTCAGTCTGTGAAAATAACCCAGGAGAATGTCAGAGCACATGTGAACCATATTATACATGTCTTAATATGAGAAATTACTGCATGTCATCCTACATCAAACAGTTGACGCAAACTTCATTAGCACATGTCTGAGATCTATATATTTTTTAGATTTTTGTGAACATGCAACCTTTACTAAGAGGATGTTATTAAAGAGTTGGCCAGTGTCAACTATTTAACCGACAGCAAAGCAGCGACCCATAAGTAAGTGGATAATCAGAATCAATCTTAACAGTGGTTGTTTACATATAGAAGTATTAATGGTTCAGTAGCAAAAACAGCTAAATGAGAAACATGAAAAGAAGTGGTGTTAGCAAATTTAAAAAAAAATGGTATAAGTGACCCGAGATGTAATTTTTGGCAAATTGCCATAATCAGATGCACTCTGTTTTATGTTCTTCAGCTTGCTCTTTCTGGACTATAATTTACAAATTAGTCCTAGACTGAAGGACAGGATGGTGGAGGGAGGCAGACCGTTGTCAAATTTTGTGAACAATGGATTGGAGTACACAATCAGCCCAGCGGAGGACTTCACCAGCCCCACTCCGGAACCAGAACCCAACTAGCCATCATTTGTGATGCCACAAAATGTCTGACCAGGTGCGTGATTTGGCAACATCATGTGCTGTCATGGGATTAATAATGTAGTTTGAGGGAATGGAAGAACACCCCGTCCACACTCCCACCACTAAGGGTGAGCTGAAACTGACCTCTGAATGCAGGGGCGTAGGAATGAGTTTAATATTGGGGGGGACCAGGGCTGATTTTAGGATTTTAATTTTAGGGAGGCTCAGTCCCCAATGACAATACGGAGGGGTTTTTCTTGGTTCAAAACGAGGAGGAAGACATGCCCCCCTGATCATGTACTTATTTATAAGATAATTCGAATATTATTTTTCACAGACCATAGGCTGTTATTCCAACAGTATTTTTATGGATGTAGCCCAGTACCTCTAGGGGGGTCCGGGGGCATGCACCCCCGGAAGAAAATTTTGCACATTTTAAAGCTAAATTCATTAATCTGGTGCACTTTGAGTCATCCAAATCCACTGTTGAAAATAAATAATCCACCCGCCAATCGACGAACCTATGAATTCTCTGATTTAGATATCTGCATCTAATTTTTTCTGCATATTTTCTGCATCATATTGTCACTTCAACCCAAATCGGTTTATTGGAATAAACTACTTGGGTTCAATTCAACTCGACTTCAGTGGACTACATTACACATATTATAGACATGATTCATGGGTCTTTTTTAAAATGATCTTTCTATATATTTTTTGTCTTTATTTAAAATCTGAAAGTTCTTGTTTTAGGTTCTTCATATGCCTATTATATAGGATACCTTGTTATAGCATATATATATATATATATATATATATATATATATATATATATATATATATATATATATATATATATATATATATATATATATATATATATATATATATATAAACATTAAGAAAGGTTTTAATAAGTGAATGAAACGTTTTTCATTATATCTTAGAAAAACATTAAGAGAACGTTTATATAGCCTAATGGGAGAATTGAACGTTTGAATAACGTTCTTATAACCAAGCAAGAACGTTACAACGTTTATATAAAGGGAGGGAGAATTGAACGTTCTTATAACCTAAAATTGTTAGCTGGGGAAGAGAGGAGAGATTCGCGATTGCACTGAACACGTTTTAAGTGCAGGATTCTCTGAGCGAGCCCAGAGAGAGAATTCCTACAAGAGAAGTGTATCTTAGAGCGCGCGCGGGAGATTCGCGCTCGGCACATCATATTCCTCGCGCGAGCAGAGAGAATCACGCTCGCGCATTATATTTAATGTACTTTCGCGCTGCCATAACAATAATGCGCTCTCGACATTTGATAGGGAAACCAATCAAATACGTGTGTCTCACGGCCAATGCGTGAGAGTTGGCAAATATATTTGTCTTCCGCGGTGTCATTTTTGGGTGGGACAAATGCGACTGTCTCCAATATTGGGGGGGACACGTCCCCCCCATCCCCCCCGGTTCCTACGCCCCTGTCTGAATGTTATTATGAATTTGGAAGAGGATGTTAGCTGTGTTCAAAAGTCTCCTTTGTCTTTGCTTGTTCCATCCAGCTTAAAAAGTCTCCAGTGCCTCCGCTGGTTCTGCCCAACTTAAATTCTTTAGAGTCTTTAGAGTTCCCGCCCAGCCTCCCTTTCCTGACTCCTCTTCTAAGATCAGCCAGTCCACCCATCCTGCCTCCACTGGTTCACTTCAGCCCTTCGACTTTTCCTCTTACATCCCTCTACTGTACATAATTGTCCCTGGTCTTCAGGTCTCCTGCTCTGCCTAGTCAAGAGGATACCCTTGCTCCGTCTCCAACCACTGAGCCCATCTCTCCACCTAAGGTCGTTGACCAGTCAGCTCCTCTCTCCCTCAGCTCCACATGGGACCATCATCCTTACAGCTACATCGGGCTCCCTTGTCCCTCTGGCTCTGACTTGGTTAGACGTCGCTCTGCCTATGGCATGGACGTCTGGGTCTCCGGCTGCACCTCGACCCTCCACCCCTTTGGCTCTGTCATGCTCCGCCTCAGTCCTCTGGCACCCTAGCTCCACTTCGGATGCTTGTCACTGCAGCTCTGCCTTGGTCTCCTAAGCCATCGGTGTTGTTTGGTCTAATCATATGATGATCATCAGCCAAGTCTCCACCATGGCTTCTTCCACCCTTGACTCAACCGTGGGACATCATCCTGGCTGTCCTCTGGGTACCCATCTGGCTACTCCTACCTCCTGCTTCTGGCTCTTTCCTAGCTTTTCCCACCATCATCGCCGCCTTGGTTTCTTCCACCACCATTGCCTCTTGTCCATGGACCTTCGCCAGTCCCTCATCCTGCTTCGCTTTTCCTTCCTCTTCTGTTTGAACTTTCGTTGGCATGAGAATATGCCTTCTGGGAAGGGAACGCAACTGTAACAATTATGCTCTGTTTTGTTCTGTTTTATTATCATGGTGTTTTGGTTTCCCTTGTTGCCTTTCTGCCTGCCTGTGTTTCCAAGTTAGTTTCCCTGACTGTTAATTAGTTCCCACACCTGTTCCTTTTAAAACCGATTATTCTCCTTATGTTTTCAAGCTCTTTGTTTCCTTAGTTCCGTTGTCTGGTATCGTCAATGTTAATGTTGTTTTGTTTATGTTATCTCCTGCAATCACCTAAGTGTTCTCTTGTGGGTTTCTTAAAGACTGTTTTTGTTCCCTACTCATTTTGTTGTGCACTTCACTACAACCAACTGTGACATTGCCAATTAGCAATCCATAGTTTAACTGGAGTTGTCAATTTAAAACTTAAAATTATAATTAAATATATAAAACAAAGCAAAAATGTTGTTTATAAATTATGCCATCAAGGAAAATTCAAACTTGAAGAACCACTTAAATTTAAGTACCATTTGTCCACGTTCCGTTCATATTTACCACAAACACAACTACTACTAAAGGAAATGCAACTTGCCAATCCACACTAAAAGCAAATTGAGATTTTTATACTGTATGTCTGTAGTTCACATGTCCCTGTGCTCCAAAAATAGGCAAGTATATAATAGATTGTCTTATGAAGACACTTTTGGTAATATCTAATCAATTACTCGTCTGTAATGCAAATATTTTAATTTTTGTGATTATTTAACATTCCACACGTATAATTAATTTATTAACTACTAAGCGTATCACATAATTAATTGTTAAATATTTTAATCGATTGACAGTCCTAATTATAACAGTTCCACTATCCTTCCTCGCACAAACAGACAAAAGTGCTAGAGGGGATGGATGTGTTTGGGAGCGCAGACACACACATCAGGGGCAAGATGATAGGGTGTCATCTCCACTCACCCAAACTGCACTCATGGTAATTACATTGAGAGAGTAGTTCCCCGCCTCCCTCTCACCCTTTAAATCATTCAGTACATTCACCTGCTGAACCTAGTACAAGAACAGAAGAATATCCACAGTCACCTTGTTATGCTGTTTCCTTCATTCATAAAGACGTACTCATCCGCTAAACATTAACACAACTACATACTGCATGTATCTACATCTGTGGAAGGAAAGAGAACAAGAAATCAATCCAATGTTTTAAATAAATAAAAATAAAATGTATACAGTACCACTGCTTCTTTCTCCTGGCAGTAGGATCAAACTGAAAGGATTTACAAATGCAATCCAGAGCTTTTATTGGCTAAACTCAATCTCTACATAAATTCAGCCAGATAAGTTTACTACAGACTGTAAGATGTTGTATAATACTTTATTATGAGCATACAAAAGTTGGCAACTGGTATAAGTTGCATTTCTGGGTGAATGCATTTCACTGGTGTGGTATAAATTTGTGTAGCATTTTATTATCCTAAAATCCACTAAAGTTATTCAAGGTGTTTGCACCAAAACCATTGTTAAAGGTCCCCTGACATGGGGTTATTTTATTATTTTATAATGTTTCCTTGGTTGCCCTTATAATGTTAGTATGTTTTTTAGATCAAAAATAGTCATAATTTAGAAATAAAAGGCATATTTCCTAGCCTGATTTTAGCCTCTGATTTGAACACTCTCTGTTTGAAGGGGTGTGTCTGCTGTGGGATTCAGTGTAACCGGCCACTGCTGTGATTGGCTAATATGCTTGCATATGAAATAGCTACGTATTACATGTGAAACTCTCTCGAATACTTTTACTACAGCTATTATACGTTTTTACTAATACAGCTATCGAGATTAACGAATTGTGAGAAGTTTTTAAACTATTTACATCTACTCCCATCACATAAAATGTTGCCGTGATGAGCATTGAGCAAGCAGATGACAGTCTGTTGATCGCGAGACTGAAGATCTTATCATTGCAACGCAGTTTCTGCACTCTTTCTAATGCTTTCAGCAATGCAAACACGATAATGTACAGTAAGAGCTTCGTTGTGCAGTGTAACATGCGTCATTGATTTCATAACGAGCTGTCCAGATAAACTCGCGCTTGTGTGGAAAGATTGTTCTTTGATCGCTTTCTGTATATATTTTGTTCACAATTTAAATACGATTATTTTCATCCTACTAAAAGAAACGATGTGAAGTTGATATTTTAGTCACTGGCTTGACTTACTGATGCATAAACAGTATTAAATGATTTTGAGAGAAAGATTACCTGTCTGAACTGGCCAGCTCTGTATTGGCCCAAGTTGAGGAAACAGTCGTCTGTGAAATGTTTGGACTAGGGATGCACCGATTCCGATACCAGTATCGGTATCGGGCCCGATACTGAGCTCATGTACTTGTACTCGTACTCGTAAAAATGCCCCGATACCAACAACCGATACCAGGCAGCATGTGTACAGTGTCAGAAATTATAATGGGGATAAAAAAAGAAGGCTGTATATGAAATAAATGTATCTTATCAGTGGAATATTAAACAGAATATATTAACGCGTCATCTATATAACTATATGGTGCGCAAGCTGATAAGAGAAAAACGCGCAGAGGATTGAGCGCGCTACGACACAGACGCGCGAGCTGGTCGAGCGCATCCCTTTTTCACAGACGTCAGTGGAAAGTTTGTAGTTCAGTCGGATGTCAATGGCAAATCAAGTAAAACGAGGCATGTAGCTTATTAATAACGTTAACTGACGAGAGAGAGAGAGGTAGAGAGAGAGAGAGAGAGAGCGCACTTCTGTTGAATGCTGTTGATTGCGGATCGTTCACTCAGCACGTGTTATTTGGATTAAAACTAAATCGTATATGTAAGTAAAACATGAACTGTTACCTTATGTTTAACGAGTGGTTGCCTACATTATTACAGGACATTTGCAGGTCAAGAATTTCCATGATCTTCAAACATGCACAGCGCGCGCCCTTGAAAACCACCAGACAGTGCGCAAATACTGAAGTCTTTCACATATTGCGCTTGTACGGACGAATTCACACAAAACTATGTAAAAACACGTGTCTTGGCGAGTATCCTAGTAAAAGTCTGTTATATATCTCAAGTGAACGTAGACAGTATAATTCAAATGGCGTCAGTGTGTTTGTTCGTTCGGCCTTAAAGGGGCGGCACTTTAATAAATCTGCTGCTGTGTTTTAATGTTAATCAAACAAAGGACAAATAAATTACTCTCTGCTCTTGGCTAAATAGGCTACCTCTATCAACTTTACAAAAAGATCCATATATATTTAGTTTATACAGTAATGAATGTGCAGTGCATGAAATATATATTTGTTGAACTAATTAAGTTTAAATTTAATAAACAACTAATATGATTGATATTATTTTGGTTTCTCTACCAATACATTTAAAAATTACAAATGCATGCATGAAAATTAATTGAAAATTAAAAATACAGGTATCGGTTACGGTATCGGTATCGGTATCGGCGAGTACCAAAAATGAAAGTATCGGTATCGGACTCGGTCTGGAAAAAGTGGTATCGGTGCATCCCTAGTTTGGACCATACAAAACTTTGAGAAGTTGTGTCGGCGCATTTCCAGAGAAATAAAATTAACCCATTGTTTCTTCAGAGGCTCGGATGAAGGAACTAAAAATACTTTTGTGTTCATTTGTACATCCGAATACTGATCAACTGCCATGCTTAGCTCGTTTGCAAGCCATTATATCTCTCGAAGAATTTTCTCATGGGCGAGCCAAATTCTCTGGGCGGGCAAAGCAGAGAAAGGGGAGGTAACCTTTCCCCCTTTTGACGTCATAAAGAGGAGATTCAAGATCAACGCGTCTGAGCTCTCATTTTCTCACAGGCAGAGAAAGATAGCCAAAGCCCGATTGAAAATTCTAGACACGAGGGGGCCAAATACAGGCTAGGGGAACTAATATTAATGTTAAAAACACTCAGAAAGTGAAAATTTCATGTCAGGGGACCTTTAATGTATACTGTACTCTACCATTTTTTGTTAAATTTGTTCTCTACCAATTTAATTCATATTAAAATTTAATACTTTTATTCAGCAAGGATTTGCTAAAATTGTCAAGTGACAGTAAATATATTTACGTTAAAAAAGATTTATTCATCAAAGAATCCTACATTTAAAAAAAAAAAAAAAATGGTTATCATGGTTTCCACAACAATACTAAGCAGCACATCTGGGTTTTTTGTTTTGTTTTACTTTGTAAGAAATGTTTCTTGAGCACCAAATCAGCATATTAGAATGATTTGAATCACGTCACTGTATTGGTTGATTAAAATTCAGCTTTGAAATAGATCAAATTGATAAATTATATTTTAAATATATTTTTTAAATGTATTTACATTTTTGATAATATTTTGGAATATTACTGTTTTTAGTGTATTTCTAATCAAATAAGCACAGCCTTGTTGAGCATGAAAGACTTTTTTTTAAATCTGGTCGACCACAAACTTTTTAGTGTAGTTTTACAAAACCATCTCTCTGATACTTTGTATAAAACTGTTAAAGTAATGTGCATTTAGGAAGATATGTAAATGACTGCAGTTATGATTGGGTAACTTCCTTGCAGCCACATATATCACACTGTCATTGATTAGGGCAGGCCAATTTAAAATGCAACACTGAATATGCATTGATTTGAAAAGTGGACGGTCATATGCTAATGTGTTCTTTCCTGTAATGCCAAGACCATGAAGATTTTAAAAAGACACAATTTTGCAGCTTGGTTTCCCTGAATCTTATTCTACAAAGTACATTATTTCAAAAGAGCAAAGAAATGTGATTGGTTTATACAGAAAAGCTCATATTTCTATGAATGTCTGTGATTAAACGTAACCTGTGTAATCACAGAGATACTGGCCATGGCAGATGAACTACCCTTAAATAAATCAACTCATTTGAATGCATTAGCATTCCTCATCTCCAATATGAGGGCAAAACGCACACTCACTTACTTTGGTTCAGTAGCTTATGTAAATAAACATAGGCTGTGAGAAAGACTGGTTCAGTAACTGCACTTTTTTATTCACCGACTTTTTCAGTTTGCTTTTTTCATTGAGACGAGGACTCCGTGGGGAGAAATGGGAAGGTCTTAGGTGTCTCTGAATCTATGAGATTGTGAGAAAGTGTACAGACACAGTTCATTAGCTGGCTACTTTCATCTCAAATCTAATTTTTATGTCAAACTATCAGATGAGATTAAGTGCCCGTTCCATTACTGGCAGAGCACGGCGATACCTTTCCATTTAACACGTCAGTGAGTTTCAATTGGGAGCTGCCCTGCTGAAATGGAGAAAAGTAACAGTGAAGTTGATGAGTGATTGGGCCATTAGGATCTTGGTAACAGAATATTGAGGCTGGAGTGTTTATATGGATGCATTCTTGACTTTGATGAACAGTATAGATGAAATAAATCAACACAAAGTCTTAAGCTACCAATTTTTCTACTAGATCTTTGTTTGAATCGGAGATCTTTGCACTGAATCCATTGTGCATGATGTAATTAATACATCCAATCTTTACCATAGTTTAGACCAATATATATATATATATATATATATATATATATATATAATATATATATATATATATATATATATATATATATATATATATATATATATATATATATATATATATATATAATCAAAATGCATACATGGATTCAGCTAACCTTTCTCTTGTTGGTTTGAGCAAGTATTGGAGGTAACAACACATTTATTTTTATCTATAGCTAAGCCAATCAAATAATTGTACTTTTTTATGTACTTATAAAAGTATAAATAATTACTATAATAATATTAATATAAATAATTTCTAGATGTATAGCTGTCACTATAATTGAGATCCCACTTGTTTTGTGCTATAAATACAGTCCTGAGAGTTATTTAAAAGATAGCATCCCATTAAATATAGATTGAGTTTAATTTGCTAATCTTTGTTAGTAACTAGTAGTTTAAATTATGAACACTTAGTAAAAGAAAGTGAAATCTAATAATTCAATTAAATACACATGTAATGCATTGCAACTCAAACGAATTACACAATATGTAAGAAAGAAATTGTGACAAATTCCAATTTCTTATCTTGCTATTTCATAATTTGCTAAATAAAAAATGTTGAGGATGAATCTCAGCTGAATGGGACATTTGGCATTTACTGAACCTAGAGCCCTATTCGCACTAGATTAGTATTACATAGCGATCTCTAGGTTGTCTGTGATCTTAATCCCATGCAAATAGGCCATGTCTGTAATTTGTAAAGTAAAAAATCACCTACCATATTTCGGCGAACACCAAGGTCCTGTGATAATATTAGTCCCGTGCGAATCGGCATCTCTGTGATGATTTGGCGGGGTCGTACATAATTTTTTTAAAGGTTTTTGTTTCCTGTGCACCTTTTTATCCATCTTTCGCGAAGAATGGAGGCTGTTGGAGTGTTTTGATAGTATTTTGGGTGCTGGGTCATATCGCCATACCTACACCATACAACTATACAATTTGTAGGAAGAGAAAGCTGAAAATGATCAGAAGAGTAAAAACAAAAATAAATATAGCTGCAAGCAGCCATTATCGGGGCCAAGCAGCATAAGACGAAAAGACATGCCAACATTGCTGAAAGTGTCAGACCAACTGCAACAATGAGCAATTAAAGACATTTAAAGACAATTGTAGGCGAAATGGCTGAAAAATCATAGAAACTCTAAATAAAAATATGATTTAATGGAGTATCACTTTCGACCAATAGGTGGCGCAGTTAGCAAATTGATGTGATGTGGTCAGGGTGAGGTGACAATGACACATACAAAGTTTGGTGTCAAAATGTCAAGGCATTGCAATGTTAAACACTTAATAGTCATTTTGGCAGCATGCCTCAAATTTGCTGCTGCGGTATACGAAAACGGTTTCATCTATCGACACGAAATCTATAACTTTTAGTCGGCACGGTCTGGAGATGATACGATTCGATTTTGGTGAAAATCGGAAAAACGGTCTAGGAGGAGTTCGAAAAAGTAGGTTTTGACTGAAAATCAAGATGGCGGACAGGAAGTTCGGCCAAATAAGGAAAACCTGGTATCTATGTTCTCAGCTTGACCCAAGGAATCTATTAAGACCAGTGGCATTTCAACAGGCAGATTTATTCAAAAGTTATTAGCCTTTTTGGAAATTTTATTATAACTTTTGACCACAAGGTGGCGCTGTTTCGAAATATTTTTAGTACCTTCAGGGGATGGTGTTGTTGGCACATTCTGAGTTTCTTAATATTACATCAATGCATTTGTTTAGTATAGCATTTTATTTCACAAAACTGTATTGAAGTCAATGGGAATTTCATGTTTTGTTCTATTATAGCGCCACCAAGAGGCTCAGTCCCACAATTTTTTTTATGTGTCCTCAGAGTGAGCCCATACGTATGTGTGTCAATTTTGGTGAAAATATCTCAATTCACTTCAGAGTTATAGACATTTATATGAAAAAACACGTAAAAAATGACTGACACGTGACTTTGTTTGAATTTTACTACCCCTTACTATCAATATTTTCGCATTTGGGCATTAGCGTATAGCCTATCGACCTATGTTTCCAAACTTCTGACGGTGGTTTCGTCTCGATCGGACAAGCGGTTTCGAAGATATAGCCAAATGTTTTTTTCGCGCTAAATCGCAACGCTACACAAACCGTAAAGAAAACCTAAGCATATTTGGTATCGTTGGACTCGGCAAGGATTCAGGAACTCAAAAAGATTACTCCCGTGAAAATAAGTCAACCACAGCCAGAGTTATAAGCATTTGAAAAAAAAAATTCACCACTAGGTGGCGCTGTTTCGAAACTTCTCAAGCTCCTTCAGGGCATCGTACTGATGACCCATACCGAGTTTTGTAACAATTCGTTCATGCGTTCAGAAAATACAGCATTTTAGCACATAATTCAAAATGGCCGACAGACAAAATGGCCGATATGGGAAAATTGGATATCAGTCGACTCGGTATGACGCCCTGAATCTAACGAGGCCACTTTTATGATTTTTGGACAAACCGTTCAGGAGTTATGAGCAAAAATAACCATTTTTCATATCTCCGGACCAGTAGGTGGCACTGCGCCGAAACACTGCATGTTGCCTCAGGTCATGCCTGTGATGAACTGTACCAAGTTTGGTCTGAATACGATAAAGTGTTGCGGAGATACAGCCTTAAGTTTGTTTTCGCAAGCGCTACGTAAAATTATTTTGAACGGTATTCAAAAACGATTTGACGAATCAACTTGAATTCCATAACTTTTTGTCCCCACTGCCTGAAGATGATTTGGTGCAATTTTGGTGAAAATCGGAGCATCGGCCTAGGAGGAGTTCGAAAAAGTAGGTTTTTCTGAAAATTCAAGATGGCGGCCAAATTATTATGACAGAAAATGACGTCATAGGGTGCAATCGAATCGTCATGAGCTCAGGAATCAGAGGAAAAAAGAATTTTGTTGATAGGCCTTACGGTTCAAAAGTTATTAGCATTATAAAAGTAAAACTTTGGACAGGTGGTGGCGCTAGAGGGAATGAGTTAGAGACACCAAAATTGGTGTATTTAATGTTGGGACTGTCCTCTATCAGAATGTCAAACCAAAACAACTTTCCCGCAATCGGTTCTATGGGCTGCCATAGACGCCCAGTCGGAAGAAAAAGAATAATAAATATAGCTGCAAGCAGCAATAACCGGGGCCAAGCGCAAAGAAGACGACAAGACATGCCAACATGTGTCAGACCAACTGCAGTAAGGAGCAATTTAAGACATTGTCAGATGAATTTAGGCAAAATGGCTTTAAAAATCACACTAACTAAAAATATGATTTAATGAATTATCACTTTCGACCAATAGGTGGCGTAGTTACTAAATCGAATGACAATGACAAACCTTAAGACCAGTGGCATTAAAATATGCAGATTTATTCAAAAGTTTTTAGAAATTATGTTATAACTTTTGACCAAAAGGTGGCGCTGTCTCGAAATGTGTTGAGTACCTTCAGGGCATGGTGCTGATGGCACATGCTGAGTTTTGTAATGTTGCACCAATGCATTCGTTAAGAATAGCATGTTACGTTCTATTATAGCGCCACCAATAGGCTCAATCCCACCATTTTTTTTATGTGACCTCATAGTGAGCCCATACAAGTGTGCGTAAAATTTGGTGAAAATATCTCATTTAGTTTTGGAGTTATATACATTTATGTGAATAAACACATAAAAAATGACTGACACGTGACTTTGATTGGATTTTACTACCCCTTACTATCAATATTTTGACATTTGGGCATTGGCATATAGCTATCGACCTATGTTTCCAAACTTCTGACGGTGGTTTCGTCTCGATCGGACAAGCGGTTTCGAAGATATAGCCAAATGTTTTTTTCGCGCTAAATCGCAACGCTACACAAACCGTAAGACGAAACCCAGCATGTTTGGCATCGTTGGACTCGGCAACGATTCAGGAACTCAAAAAGATTACTCCCGTGAAAATAAGTCAACCACAGCCAGAGTTATAAGCATTTGAATAAAAAAATTCACCACTAGGTGGTGCTGTTTCGAAACTTCTCAGGCTCCTTCAGGGCATCGTACTGATGACCCATACCGAGTTTCGTAACAATTCGTTCATGCGTTCAGAAAATACAGCATTTTAGCACATAATTCAAAATGGCCGACAGACAAAATGGCCGATCTGGGAAAATTGGATATCAGTCGACTCGGCATGGCGCCCTGAATCTAACGAGACCAGTTTTATGATTTTTGGACAAAGAGTTCCGTAGTTATGAGCAAAAATAGCACTTTTTCGTATCTCTGGACCAGTAGGTGGCGCTGCTCCGAAACGCAGCATGTAGCCTCAGGTCATGCTTGTGATGACATGGACCAAGTTTGGTCTGAATCTGATAAAGCGTCGCGGAGATACAGCCTTATGTCTGTTTTCACAAGCTCTACGTAAAATGTATTTGCGTGGCATTCGAGAACGACTTGCAGCGTTTTTATGAATTCCATAACTTTTTGTCAGCACGGTCTGGAGATGATCTGGTTCAATTTTGGTGAGAATCGGAACAACGGCCTAGGAGGAGTTCGAAAAAGTAGCTTTTTTGGATAATTACAAATGGCGGACAAATTGTCGTGACGGAAAATGACGTCATAGGGTGCAATCGAATCGGCATGAGCCAAGGAATAAGAGGACAAAGGATTTGTGATTCTAGCCATTATGGTTCAAAAGTTATAAGCATAAACATGAGTAAATCTTTGGACAGTTGGTGGCGCTAGAGGGATTGAGTTGGAGACTCCAAATTTGCTCTGGTGACTTTTCAGACTGTCCTCTATCAGTGTACCAAATTTCATAACTTTCCCGCAAACGGTTCTATGGGCTGCCATAGACGCCCAGTCGGAAGAAGAAGCAGAATAATAATAAATATAGCTGCAAGCAGCCATTACCGGGGCCAAGCGCAAGAAGCGGCAACAGATGCCATCATGGGTGGGAGTGGCAGACCAACTGCAGCAAGGAGCAATTAAAGACATTTTAAGAGAACTTGGATAAATGGCTAAAAAATCACATATACAGTAACTTTTAAGATGATTTAATGGTTTATCATTTTTGACAAATAGGTGGCGCAGTTACCAAATTGATGTGATGTGGTCAGAGTGAGGTGACAATGACACATACAAAGTTTGGTGTCAAAATGTCAAGGCATTGCAGAGATAAAGACTTAATAGTCATTTTGGCAGCATGCCTCAACTTTGCTGCTGCGCTATACGAAATCGGTTTCGTCAATCGACACGAAATCCATAACTTTTAGTCGGCACAGTCTGGAGATGATACGATTCGATTTTGGTGAAAATCGGACAAACGGTCTAGGAGGAGTTCGAAAAAGTAGGTTTTGACTGAAAACCAAGATGGCGGACAGGAAGTTCGTCCAAATAAGGAAAATCTGGTATCTATGTTTTCGGCTTGACCCACGGAATCTATTAAGACAAGTGGCATTTCAACAGGCAGATTTATTCAAAAGTTATTACCCTTTTTGGAAATTTTGTTATAACTTTTGACCACTAGGTGGCGCTGATTCGAAACTTCTCAGGCTCCTTCAGGGTATCGTACTGATGACCCATACCGAGTTTCGTAACAATTCGTTCATGCGTTCATAAAATACAGCATTTTAGCACATAATTCAAAATGGCCGACAGCCAAAATGGCCGATCTGGGAAAATTGGATATCTGTCGACTCGGCATGACGCCCTGAATCTAACAAGACCAACTTTATTATTTTTGGACAAACTGTTCAGTAGTTATGAGCAAAAATAGCAATTTTTCGTATCTCTGGACCAGTAGGTGGCGCTGCGCCGAAACGCAGCATGTAGCCTCAGGTCATGCTTGTAATGACATGTACCAAGTTTGGTTTGAATACGATAAAGCGTTGCGGAGATACAGCCTTATGTCTGTTTTCGCAAGCGCTACTTAAAATTAATTTGCGTGGTATTCGAGAACAACTTGCAGCGTTTTTATGAATTCCATAACTTTTTGTCAGCACGGTCTGGAGATGATCTGGTTCAATTTTGGTGAGAATCGGAACAACGGCCTAGGAGGAGTTCGAAAAAGTAGCTTTTTCGGATAATTACAAATGGCGGACAAATTGTCGTGACGGAAAATGACGTCATAGGGTGCAATCGAATCGGCATGAGCCAAGGAATAAGAGGACAAAGGATTTGTGATTCTAGCCATTATGGTTCAAAAGTTATAAGCATAAACATGAGTAAATCTTTGGACAGTTGGTGGCGCTAGAGGGATTGAGTTGGAGACTCCAAATTTGCTCTGGTGACTTTTCAGACTGTCCTCTATCAGTGTACCAAATTTCATAACTTTCCCGCAAACGGTTCTATGGGCTGCCATAGACGCCCAGTCGGAAGAAACGGAAGAATAATAAGAACCGGAACAGATACAATAGGTGCCACCGCACCTTCGGTGCTTGGCCCCTAAATATAGCTGCAAGCAGCAATAACCGGGGCCAAGCGCAAGAAGCGGCAACAGATGCCATCATGGGTGGGAGTGGCAGACCAACTGCAGCAATGAGAAATTAAAGACATTTTAGGAGAACTTTGGATAAATGGCTAAAAAATCATAGATACAGCAACTTTTAAGATAATTTAATGGTTTATCACTTTCGACCAATAGGTGGCGCAGTTACAAAACTGATGTGATGTGGTCAGAGTGAAGTGACAATGACACATATAAAATTTGGTGTCAATATGTCAAGGCATTGCAGAGATAAAGCCCAAATAGTGCTTTTAGCATCATGCCTCAACTTTGCTGCTGCGCTATACGAAAACGGTTTCATCTATCGACACGAAATCTATAACTTTTAGTCGGCACGGTCTGGAGATGATACGATTCGATTTTGGTGAAAATCGGAAAAAACGGTCTAGGAGGAGTTCGAAAAAGTAGGTTTTGACTGAAAATCAAGATGGCGGACAGGAAGTTCGGTCAAATAAGGAAAACCTGGTATCTATGTTCTCAGCTTGACCCAAGGAATCTATTAAGACCAGTGGCATTTCAACAGGCAGATTTATCCAAAAGTTATTAGCCTTTTTGGAAATTTTGTTATAACTTTTGACCACAAGGTGGCGCTGTTTCGAAATATTTTTAGTACGTTCAGGGGATGGTGTTGTTTGCACATTCTGAGTTTCTTAATATTACATCAATGCATTTGTTTAGTATAGCATTTTATTTCACAAAACTCTATTGAAGTCAATGGGAATTTCATGTTTTGTTCTATTATAGCGCCACCAAGAGGCTCAGTCCCACAATTTTTTTTGTGTGTCCTCAGAGTGAGCCCATACGTATGTGTGTCAATTTTGGTGAAAATATCTCAATTCACTTCAGAGTTATAGACATTTATATGAAAAAACACGTAAAAAATGACTGACACATGACTTTGTTTGAATTTTACTACCCCTTACTATCAATATTTTCGCATTTGGGCATTAGCGTATAGCCTATCGACCTATGTTTCCAAACTTCTGGCGGTGGTTTCGTCTCGATCGGACAAGCGGTTTCGAAGATATAGCCAAATGTTTTTTTCGCGCTACATCGCAACGCTACACAAACCGTAAGACGAAACCCAGCATGTTTGGTATCGTTGGACTCGGCAACGATTCAGGAGCTCAAAAAGATGACTCTCGTGAAAATAAGTCGACCACACCCAAAGTTATAAGCATTTGAAAAAAAAAGTTCACCACTAGGTGGCGCTGTTTCGAAACTTCTCAGGCTCTTTCAGGGCATCGTACTGATGACCCATACCGAGTTTCGTAACAATCCGTTCATGCGATCAGAAAATACAGCATTTTAGCACATAATTCAAAATGGCCGACAGACAAAATGGCCGATATGGAAAAATTGGATATCAGTCGACTCGGTATGACGCCCTGAATCTAACAAGACCAATTTTATTATTTTTGGACAAACTGTTCAGAAGTTATAAGCAAAAATAGCCATTTTTCATATCTCCGGACCAGTAGGTGGCGCTGCGCCGAAACGCTGCATGTTGTCTCAGGTCAAGCTTATGATGACATGTACCAAGTTTGGTGTCAATACGATAAAGCGTTGTGGAGATACAGCCTTAAGTCCGTTTTTGCGAGCGCTACGAAATATTTGTTCGTGCGTTTATCAAAAACGGTTTGACGAATCAACATTATTCTAATAACTTTTTGTCGGCATGCTCTGGAGATGATCTGGATCAATTTTCGTGGAAATCGGAGCATCGGCCTAGGAGGAGTTCGAAAAAAGTACGTTTATTGAACAATTCAAAATGGCGGCCATATTTTTATGACGGAAAATGACGTCATAGGGAGCAATCGAATCGTCATGAGCTCAGGAATCAGAGGAAAAAAGAATTTTCTTGATAGGCCGTACGGTTCAAAAGTTATTAGCATAATAAAAGTGAAACTTTGGACAGGTGGTGGCGCTAGAGGGAATGAGTTAGAGACACCAAAATTGGTGTATTTAATGTTGGGACTGTCCTCTATCAGAATGTCAAACCAAAACAACTTTCCCGCAAACGGTTCTATGGGCTGCCATAGACGCCCAGTCGGAAGAAGAACAAGAATAATAATAATTAAAGCTGCTAGCAGCATTTAGCGGTGTTCAAGCAATTAAGGCAGTTAAGGCCTTTAAGCTCAAAAGCATCAAAAGACATTACGTTTTATGTAGCAAGCATTTAACCACTGACATCATAGATGGAAGACAATTTTTAGCATGATTTACCATGATATACCAAATCTAGTGTGATTTTTCATGATTTACCATGTTCCAGTATGATTTACCATGAATCTAGCATGATTTACAATAGTTTACCATGATATACCAAGTTCTAGGATGATTCACCATGATTTGCCTTGTTCTAGCATGGTTTACCACAATTGAACACATTCTAGTATGATTTCATATGATTCTAGCATTCATTGAAGAGATATAGGCTTTCAGGGACACATATGGCTATATATTTAAGTGACCCTATTATAGCCATCCAAATGAAGAAGTTAGACCTTTTCTGATAATCATTGATCTAGAGAGTCCAGAGAAATGCACTGCACTGATTTTTGGAATTACGATATAAAGATTATATTATCATAGATGGAAAATACCATTTACAGCCAATACAGGCAATTTACCATAGGAAATACATGGTTTTAAAGCTTTTTAACATACAATAATTATTTATTAATTTTCATTCATTCATTTATTTAGTCATTATTTTTATTTATTTCTTTGTGTTTTATTGTTTAAAATGTCTGTGTAATGTCCTTTTATAATGAATTTGTATAGAGACTTGCATCATACATTTGGCAGGTTTATAATGAAGTACTTACAACAAAAGGTGATGTAAGAAATGAAACAAACTCTTTGCAGCAGAAAGAGAAAAAAGAAAGGAAAGACAAAGAACTTTGAGATATGATGAGAATGAAGCAGCAAATATGGTCTAATATATTCCAACACTTCAAGTATTGATAAACAGGTAAGACTATTTTTATCTTTTAAATTAGTTATAACTGTTATTACATTGACATAATATGCCTAGAATACTCTGTAATATTTGTTTCTGTTATAAGGATATTCTGTTAAATAAATAGTTGCTTTAAACACAATGTTTTAGAAGTACATAATTCACTTGTAAAGTGTAAATAAAATAAAAAATCCTAATCAAATCCTCATTGTCTTTAGGTACATCAAATGTCTTACGCTGCTCTGATAACAAGATCATCTTCATTATAGGACAATATTCAACTCCAGAACCAGCTGAAGATTCTATTCAATGCAAATCAAGGAATCAGTTTGACTGCAGAAAAACCATGTCCAGATCATCACAGCACCATCACCATTGTGGACTACATCTGTGTTGCTCAGTTCAGCATTCAGATTATCACCATCACCATTGTGGACTACATCTGTGTGGCTCAGTTCAGCACATACTGAAATGCTGACCATTCTGAAATGCTTATCACAGTTTTATCTGACAGAGTTTTTGTGTTTGACAGAGGCCAGTGTTGTCTGTCATTGAGGGTATTTTAGTGGTGTTGTCCTGCATGGACCGAAGCCCTTACCACCCTATCATCCCTGAGGATTGGTCTATGAGCTGAACGCCCACTGAATTATTGTCTCTTACCATTTCATATGTCTTGTTTTCATATGCATTGTTTTTTTTTTTTATTCTGTCATTAAAATTGATCTATGACTTTTAGTTTGATTCAATGTACCTTTTTTAAATGGCACATTTTTCATATTAACTCTAATGAATGTGCTTACACAAATTGTTGGATATATATTTGAAATAAATGATTATATATATTAATAATAAGTTATATATTTTCTGATAATTATTGATCTAGGGAGTCAAGAGAATTGTACTGTACTGGTTTTGAACATTGATTTTAACATTATATGCTCATAGATGGAAAACAAAATGTACAGCTAACCTTATTTATTATTATATTATTTATCATAAATAATATTTCCATCATAATAAATAGCTTTAAGCATTTGTTTGTTAGCCAATGCTGAAAACTGCTTTAAAATATTAAAAATGTCTAATGCTGTTGCTCCCTCTCGTGGACAACATCGGTATTACAATACAGTTGAAATGAATGACAGGATTTTTTTTTTTTTTTTTTTTTACTTATATCTCGGGAATGAGAAAGCGAAAAAATCTGAAACTCAGAACTTAGATAGTGTTAGAGGAGCTCTGTTGAACAAGACCATCGCGGTGTTCCTGAGTGATCGGGGACAGGAGTTATGTATGTTGAAATGCATATCTTTGTGGGCTTATAACTCGGGAATGCCCAGGCCAAATCGCACCATACTCGAATCGAAGCTAGATGAGGCCGGGGCCTTTCCAACAAGCTCTCTCACAAGGATGTAGGTGCTCTAGATCGGGAGATACAGTCATTCAGAGTTGGGGGTCTCACGAATTAGAGATCCGCGGGGGGTGGGGGGTTCTCCCGAGCCCCGCGACGCCAGATTTGGATCAAGAGCCCGGAGAGGACCTCACCATCAAAATTTGAGCGCGCAGTGAGTTTTCGTTTTCGAGTTATGAGTGAATTTGTACTGTAGGGGCGTGGCCTGAAGGATTTAGTTTCGTTTTAAGGCTTTAATGTTGATTTTAATGTGATACTAATAGTAAATTCTCAATAGCAATACTCCAATAGATGAATTTGGACAAAATGTGAGTGTAAATGTTAAAATTGTGATTTTTATAAAGTCTAAATAAGAATTATACTATAATATTAGTTAGTAGCATGACAAAATGACTATTTTAAACAGCAGGGGGTAGTACAATACCACTTATTAGCTTAAGCCTTTATATTCACATCATTTTCACATATTTAACTGCTATAAAGGGTATATTTTGTCCGAATCTGTCTGAAAAATGTTGTGCTTATTTAGTTTTACATGTTCAAACTTGTTTTTAAGAAGATATGAGCATTCATTGAAGAGATATAGGCTTTCAGGGACACTTGATCAATGCTACATATTGAAGTGTCACTATTATAGCCATCCAAATAAATAAGTTATATCTTTTCTGATAATTATTGATCTAGGGAGTCAAGAGAATTGTACTGTACTGGTTTTGAACATTGATTTTAACATTATATGCTCATAGATGGAAAACAAAATGTACAGCCAACCTTATTTATTATTATATTATTTATCATAAATTTTAGTTCCATCATAATAAATAGCTTTAAGCATTTGTTTGTTAGCCAATGCTGAAAACTGCTTTAAAAGATTAAAAATGTCTAATGCTGTTGCTCCCTCTCGTGGACATATCTTTTCTGGAAAACAAAATGTACAGCCAATACAGGCAATTTGCCATAGGAAACATATGGGTTTAAAGCTTTTTTACAGTTATAGCGCCACCTATTGTCCGAGCTCCATGAAACTTTGCATGCTTCTTCATCATGGTATGACACATATGCACAGCAATTTTTGTGAAGTTCTGAGTTTTTATTTAGGATTTATAGGCTTTTGAGTGTATTTTGAAACGCCCATTTTCTAAATGACCCTGTTATAGTGAACCAAAGGGCAAATTTCTACTTTTTTTCAATAATTATTGATCTAGAGAGTCCAGAGAATTGTCCTAGACTGGTCTGGTTCCGATCGGGCGAAAAACCAGGGACTAGTTCGCAAAAGTAGGTTTTTAACATATTCGTGAATATTTAATGAACGATTTGATTGACAGCAATGGTTCTAGAGGCAAAGTTGTTCAGCATGAGGAGATCTATCGACTGATATGCATTTTATGGGGATGTGTGCAACACCACGTGATTACAGAGCCGTAAAACTCGTTAGCGCCAACTAGTGGCCGATTTCTTTCAAAACTCTTACAGACCTCTTAGGCCATGAGTTGAACATGCCTATCGAGTTTCGTTCCGATCGGACTCCATTAACCTTGTTTAATAGGTGCTTGAACTTCATTGGCTAATGGCGGCCATGTTTTTTTAGATACGCCAATATCCTTTTACACATACATGGCACCTTGAACCAAGACACTGCATACCAATTTTCAAGTCAATTGGACTAACGGTCAGGTGGCCACACCCCCTTTTATGTTTTTTTAATGTTATAGCGCCACCTAGTGTTCGATAGTCGCGATTTTTTTACTGTGACCTCAGATTGAACTCATGCACATGTGTACCAAGTTTGGTGAGGATATCTCATTTACTTCTCGAGTTATAGCCATTTTAGTAAAATAGGCTCCTCCCACAATGTTTGTTTTACTGCCCCTAGCGACCGTAAATCGAAATTTCAACTTTTTTTCGATAATTATTGATATTCAGTCTCCAGAGAACATTTCTGCACTGGTTTGGTTCCGATCGGGCAAAAAACCAGGGACTAGTTCGCAAAAGTAGTTTTTCGACAAAATTCAAAATGGCGGAAAATCCAATATGGCGGAAATTAAATCGGAGATATACGTTTTTTAAGTCAGAAGTCCAGCTTTCCAATGATATAAGACACTTGAGTCTACGACTTACGGTTTAGGAGTTATGAGCAGTTTTGCGCAATTGGTTGCTATAGCGCCACCTATGGGCCAATCGGGCTCATAATTTGATAACCTCTCCTCGATTTTTGTACTACCATCTGACAAAGTTTCAAGTCTCTAGCATTTACGGTTTGGTCTGCACGATGCGTTTTACGGCAGAAGAATAATAATAATAATTAAAGCTGCAAGCAGCATTTAGCGGTGTTCAAGCAGTTAAGGCCTTTAAGGCCGTTAAGCATTAAAAGACATTAAGTTTTATTTAGCATAAATTTAACCACTGACATAATAGATGGAAAACACCATTTACAGCCAATACATTCAATTTACCATAGGAAATACATGGTTTTAAAGCTTTTCAACAGTTATAGCGCCACCTATTGTCCGATCTCCATAAAACTTTGCATGCTTCTTCACCATGGTATGACTCATATGCTCACCAATTTTTGTGAAGTTCTGAGTTTTTATTTATGATTTATAGGCGTTTGAGTGTATTTTGACACACCCATTTTATAAATGACCCTGTTTTAGTGAACCAAAGGGCAAATTTCAACTTTTTTTCGATAATTATTGATCTAGACAGTCCAGAGAATTGTTCTAGACTGGTTCTGGTTCCGATCGTGCGAAAAACCAGGGACTAGTTCGCAAAAGTAGGTTTTTAACATATTTGTGAATATTTAATGAACGATTTGATTGACAGATATGGTTCTAGAGGCAAAGTTGTTTAGCATTAGGAGATCTATCGACTGATATGCATTTTGTGGGGATTTGTGCAACACCACGTGATTACAGAGCCTAAAACTCGTTAGCGCCAACTAGTGGCCGATTTCTTTCAAAATTCTTACAGACCTCTGGGCCATGAGTCAAACATGCCCATCGAGTTTCGTTCCGATCGACCTCCGTTAACCTTGTCTCATAGGTGCTCAAACTTCATTGGTCGATGGCGGCCATGTTTTTTGGATACGCCAATATCCTTTTACACATACATGGCGCCTTGGACCAAGACACTGCATACCAATTTTCAAGTCAATCGGACTAACGGTCAGGTGGTCATAGCTCTTTTTATGTTTTTTTAATGTTATAGCGCCACCATGTGGCCAATCGACGCAATTTTTTTACTGTGACCTCAGAATGAACTCATTCACACGTGTACCGAGTTTGGTGGAGATATCTCATTTACTTCTTGAGTTATAGCCATTTTAGTAAAATAGGCTCCGCCCACAAAGTTCATTTTGCGCCCCCTAGCGACCCTGAATCAAAATATCAACTTTTTTTCGATAATTATTGATAATCAGACTCCAGAGAACAATTCTGCACTGGTTTGGTTCCGATCGGGTGAAAAAACCAGGGACTAGTTCGCAAAAGTAGGTTTTGACAAAATTCAAGATGGCGGAAGATTTTCCAGGCGCAAATAAAATCGGAGATATACGTTTTGTCCGTCTTGAGCCAAGGATTCAGGGATATAAGACACTTGATTCTAGGATAAATGGTCTAGGAGTTATTCACGATTTCCTACTTTTGCTTGCTATAGCGCCACCTATGGGCCAATTGGGCTCATACTTTGATAACCTCTCCTCGATTTTTGTACTACCATCTGGCAAAGTTTCAGAGCTCTAGCACTTACGGTTTGGGCTGCACGATGCGTTTTAGCGGAGAAGAAAAATAATAAAAATCGGTACAATTACAATAGGTTTTCAGCACTTCGTGCTTGAACACCTAATTAATAAGCTGCTAGCAGCATTTATCGGGGTTCAAGCATTTAAGGCCTTTAAGTACATAAGCATTTAAGAAGTTAGGCACAATATGTCGCTAATCTCTACAATAACAAATGTGTATGTTTATGACGTAGTGATAAGCTGAATGATGGGACTTGCTCTCAAGCTGATGTATCTAATAATGTTTATGGATGAGTGAAAACATTCATGCTTTTTAACATTATAGTGATGTGAAGCAGGTTGTGATTAGAATAAGAGACAGATATCACACGCGAGTCCCGCGGATATAAAGGAATGAGGACATTTCATTCTACGAAACCACTATCTATCACACGTCAGTTTAATAGACGAATGAAACTTGTGAGGTAACGCAGCGCTGTTTCACTTGGTCTAACGTTATACTATCACACTAAACAGGATTTGAGTGTGTTGAAAGTTATAATGTTATTTTATGTGTTAGTTTGTTTGTATGAGACTAATGTTAGCAGTAAGCTAGATCAACATTAGAATATTTTTTTCTGGGATGGCCACTTATTTAAAAATTACCCAACTTGCGAAAGGTGGATATGCAATTGGATACAATCCATGTCATCCATGAGTCATCAATGAATCCATGTTATTTGACAACGTTAACATTTAAAGGCCTTTTTTTGCAGTGATGACAGTGACGCGCTCAGACCTGGGGTAGGCGTGATGTGACTGTGGTATTGCTATCAAAGAGAAAATTATATTTATTTTCTTATAAAAAGGAAATAGTTCTCTTTGTAGTTTGTTTCAGAAAGATGAGTGACAAATATGAACAATTGATAACAGTCAATAAATCAAAACAGACAAATCAAGTGGGGCTGTCAAATTTAGTCGACTAATCGGTCGATGCCGTCTTGGTCGACTGATATTCTCATTGGTTGATCAGTTGCATCATTTGTTTTTTTTTACCAACAGAAATAAATTTATTGATTTACTCCTTCATATTTATTTCTTTATAAGCAGTTATATATGACTGTTTTCTAAATATAATAGGTCTTGTCCCGTGACCTACAGTGTGCTTGCGCCATTCTGAAAAGTTGAGATGTTTTTATTTGATGCGGTGCGGAGGCGCTTGGAAAAAACGAGCACGTCGCACCCCAACGGTTCCATTTGAGCGCGCATACATTTGAAATAACGAACTTGAGTTCGTAAACGATACCTGCTTTGCATCCCTGCAACTTCAATCTAGGCTAGTGACAAATGGTCAAAAAGTGCTTTAGTTTTTGAGATAACCCTACCGGAGGTAGAACTAAACCCAACAATGTTTTTCCTCATCTCTAAAGCCGCCTTTCCACTGCACACGACAAACGACAGCCGTCAAACCGGAAGTCATTCATTTCCAATGGAGAGTCGTACGGGAGCTGCGGGGATTTCCGATCATATGCGTATGCGGAAAATTCGGATCCGATTTGAGCTTTGGATCCGTTGAAATATCTGAACTTCTGCGGCTAGACCGTATCCGACCGGCCCTGATGAGCTCACATGAGCGGATGGCTGATTCAATATTCTTAAACCTAATGTTATTCTCTAAACGCTATTCCTGTAAAATCTCGGTTATTAATAATTATGGCAGAAAAAAAAACAGTTTATAATTATTAAATCATTATTTATATTGATTAGCTCTATAAAATCTATCTGTTTTATTTTAGATCTATTGAGGGGGGTCATTTGTTTTGTGTGGATATATTCATGCATGCATTACATTCATTCAAATCATTCATTTTACCATTGTGAATATCCGAGGGTAACGGTTGCTTCACGACCAATTACAAAGTTCCGTGCGACTGACACTAGGGGGCGAAATGCGACAATCGTATGCGAATGTCGTGTGCAGTGGAAAGGCGGCTTAAGGTCTCCCATCTATGAAATGGATTCTTGTCTCAAAATATTTTACTGCTAAGATTGTTAAATTAACAGATATTGTTATACACCCCAAAACCAAAAAAGGACTAAAATATAGCCTGTCCGTATGGGAGTTAAGGCATATAAACTAGTACAAAATCACAAAAGCTCTGAGAGCTTTGAAACTTGACATGTTTGTAGTCAGGAAGTTGTTTTAACTACTAGAAAAGACTGGATGTGAATATCTTGATGTATGGAATAAATAGAGACATATAAACACATACCTAAAATAAGCGGACTTGCACAAATTGAATATCCATGCAGAGTGTTTTCATTTACTTTATGGTTGCTTTGCCAGGGATTATCATAGAAACACATATGATGACTAGTTGGAAAGGTGGGGTTGTGCTGAATCCAGACATACCAAATAAGTAAATATAGCATGACAAAAAAGGGTGTTCTGTCTCTCTATGTATGAGGTGTACAAAATGAAAGAAAATGGAACACTGACATTTAGTCCAAAGCCCATTATCAGTGGTGAGAAAAATGTTGAGAAATTCAAATTTAAAATACATTTAATGATGAAACATTCCATATGGCACCTTGTACTATATTAAAACAAAGATTGAAATCGAAAGATAACACCTTACCAAAGCACAAACAGGAGATCAGGAGTCAGGATTGCAGTTTGACCTTGAGCCTTTTAATAAAACTATAACTTAACTCCACAAAATACAAATTAATTTACTGTCTTAAATCAAACAAATGGCAATCAAACAAAACAAACACTCTGAGGGGGAATGAGCCCCTAATCTACAGGAAGATTGTTCCAAAGTTTTGCTGCTAAATAGGAAAAGGATCTACCACCAGCACAGCAGTCGATTTTGATATTCTAGGTATTATCAACTGGCCAGAATTTTGAGATCGCAATAAATGTGAAGGACTATAATGCATTAAGCGCTCGCTCAAGTACTGCGGAGCTAAACCATTTAGGGCTTTGTAAGTAATCAGCAATATTTAAAATATATACTATGTTTAATAAGCAGTCAATGCAGTGTTGACAGAACCGGGCTAATATGGTCATACTTCCTGGTTCTGGTAAGCACTCGAGCTGCTGCGTTTGAACTAGCTGTAGTTTGTTTATTAAGTGTGCAGGGCAACCACCCAGTAGCATTACAATAATCTAGTCTTGATGTCATGAAAGCATTAACTAATTGTTCCGCATTTGTCAATAACAGCATATTTAGATATATAACAGCGTAATTTAGATATATTTTTAAGATTAAAAAATGAGGTTTTACAGATTACGTTTGCCATGTGATGTTGCGCAACGCTGTGGCGGTCGCGCTCGCGCCAGCGCGGATTTTGTCGGCAGGAAAAATGGTCCAAGGAATCGTTCAGTTTGTATGCGTACCGAACCGGAAGCCTCCAACCGAAACGGTTCAATACGAATACATGTACCGTTACACCCCTAGTTTTGGCTGAGGGCTAAGTGAAGTTTCATATATTTAGTAGGGCTGTCACTTTTTATTCGATATTCGAATATGCATTCGAATATGACGTGAAATATCCGAAATCGAATATAAATAAACTATCCAGTTTTTAAAGTGCCATGTTTTGCGCATTTTTTACAGTCTATCATTTGCTTTTTATTTATTGTTTGCCATCTCATCCTGTAGCGGCCGCTCTAAACATATTGTAGCGTAAGCCCATGACCAAATCAAGCGAATAATAGCCAATATAGCCAGCTTGTTTTGAAAATGGAAGATAAAGACAAGACGAAAGAAACCGCGCTATAATTCCTGCCTATTCACACACACACACACACACACACACACACACGACCCACAGAAAAGACGCGTGTAAGTATCGAGTTCTCTTTCGGGCTTGAACAAACCATAACACACAAATTATGTCAAATGAATGTAAGAGCAGTCTTAAATTATTTAAATAAAGCCTTAAATGAACGTAGAGATTTGCGAGAAAATGGGACGCATGTCAGATCCATCTCTGTGTGGTCAGATCGCGTCTCCTTCAGCAACGGCTGGTCTTAAAGTGTCAAAGAACAAAGGTAAGAGAGTAAATTACTCACCCAGACCCGGCGCCAGGAGGATTATTATACTGGTATGAATGTGTGTATCATGAATCATGAATGTACTCCGCTATCTTTTAACACATCTCCGGCGAACGGCTTCTTCACGCAAAAGAAAAACTCTTCATGAAGGACAGTTAAATTCAGCGACAGCGACCATATATGGCGTTTCCTGATGGTTTCGAGGTTGTTCATTAACTTTTACATTTTACTCGTAGATATTCGAATATATTCGAATATATTGCTTGATATTCGATATCCGTTCGAATGTGATTTTTCTCAAAAGTGACAGCCCTAATATTTAGGCTATTTAACTTTTCCGTTGTAACGTTAACGTTAGACTAGCGCTGAATTGGTATTTTGACTGAATTGTTTGCTTTATTCCTTATTGTATAGCTTCTTGTAACGTTACTTTCTACTTATACTTTTATAATGGCTATTATTAATAAAACTGAAATGTAACAAAAAGAGATGGGGTTGAGTTTTGTCATTATTTATTTTATTACAAGATTATCACTGTATGTTGTTTATTGCAGCATTTGTACAAATGCATATTGTCTGGAATATGTTTAATATTTTAACGAAAAGATGCAGGGTTGTGTTTTATATTTCGTTTTGTTATAAATAGGCTAACGTTATACATGCAGTGAATAATATAATCAGGTCTAACGTTATACATGGCCTGAACCACACTTGTGTGCCTATAATGTTTAAAATGTATTTAAATGAAACCGAAAAGAGGCAGAGTGGTGTTTTATAACATATTTCGTTTTATTGTTGCCTAAAAGCAGAGCGAGCCGAGTGACGCTTTCAGAACGCGCTGTTCAATTGAGAGAATTACAGGGCTTGCGTCCTCGGGAGTGCTTCTGCTGAGAACTTTGCGTAGTTGGTATTGAGAAATGCCTAATGTCGGCATCTTCTTGTGATAAACATGCCGAGAAGCAAGGACAAGATCTGCTGTGTATGCCATCCATTGGTGTTTACTTTGTCGCTTTCTTCTTCGAGTGAAAATGACGTTGATCGCTTCTTTCCAGCAAACTCCACGCCTATATCAAGTAGGGTACTGTTGGCGGTGGAAACGCTAGCCGGATCATGGTTTACTGACCTGACCCGAACCAAACCGTACTGTACTGTACCGTACTGCTCAGTGGAAACGAGCCATTAAATTCACTTGCTGGCTTCCAAAATAATAAATTTACAACAGCGATAATAAAAAAAACATGAACAAAACGACTACTCTTTGTAAACACTGTTCAATGGGAGTGCCAAATGCTTGAATATGACCTGTCATTTACGCCGTCATCACCCGGGAGTTGATAGCGCACGAGCGCAGGCGAGACCTGAAATGCAGACGTTACCATCGGTGTTTAAACTAAACTCATTTAAGCTTTACATTGGCAAAGCTTAAACTAAACTCATTTAAGCTTTGCCAATGTAAACATTTAAAAGCAAGACGCGAAAGAGAACTCGCGTCTAGAAGATCTGTGCGAATCGATCGCGTGTGTATGTGTCTGTGTGTATGTGTAGGCTACATAGATGTACTCAAACAGCCATAGATGTATGACAGCGCGCAAATATTGAGTTCTCTTTCAAGTCTTGCACTTGAATGGACAAATTTACATCAAAAAGTAAGTCAACATGTCCATCTTGATGAGTATCCTAGCAGACATAGTCTGTTTCTGTTATGCCTTAAGTGAACTTATCTACTGAATCAGCTCTGAATTGAATAGCTTTTGTAACTTTAATAAGGATTAATCTTTAATTTATACAGTCAAATATGCAATGTTGTTTTACATTTGATTATTTTATTCAATTTCTGTACCTGAAAACTAATGTTAGACCTACCTGAAAAGCATAATTATTTTTATTAGTATGTTTACTCTATTGTATTTATTTGTGCTTTTGCTTGTTGTTAGATTATTTGTTTCTTTATTTTATTTGACAGCAGTCTTTTTTTCCCTGAACATAGCACATACCGAAACCGTGAACCTAAATAATGTTTCATGAATGAGACCCATTGATTCAGAATTCCTTCCAATAAACCACCTTTAGTTTCAATAGTAAACAGTATGTTCAACAATATGAATTGGAAATGCTGGAAATATTAATAGATTCATTTGAACAAAGTTCAAGACTAAAACGACTCAGTTGATCAAAGTTCGTGAATCAAAGGATTCAGTTTACTTTAAAGAGTTGATCAAACTTCTCTAGATCAGTTCAAGTACAAAAACAAAGTCTGTCCATTTCAGAAGCAAAAATCAACCAATCAATCACTTAATCCCATGAACCAAAGTCCTTTGAATCCTAAAAACAAAAGAAAATTGGAAACATCTTACCAGTTGATAGTTTCAAATGACGGTTCAAAGGTCAAACAGGTCCATAGCCACTGTCAGCTCGGCATTTGTGCACATTTAATAGCATCCACAAGGCAGATGATTCATCTCTAGTGGATTATTTATGGCACAAAACAGGATACTTGCGGATCACGTTCACATAGGAAAAAAATTGAGAACAGAAAACCCAGCATTGCAAAACACAAGACAAACGTACAATAATTAATTATGCGCATCTCAAATGACACATTAATATAACTTCTCGACATTTATACAACTCATCAACACTCATAACTCACCCATTGTGTCTCAACTCATAATACAATAAGCATCGTTACACATGGTAGCTTTAGCTAACTAGTTCAGCTCGCGCTGTGAGTGCGGCCTACTCAAGTTATATCAAATCATTTCTGAAATTGACATATCTATGTCTTTCATATGTCTTTTTATATTCAGATTTAATATTTAAAAAAAATCACTTACCAAAAAGAGATTGCATCACATATTCACTTAAAAAAGATCATTCAATACTGATTTCCACTCCACTTTCCTCTCTCTGACAACAACACACCAGCCTGACGCATCCAAAGTTTCCAAATGCACTCACAGTTCATAAATCACAGTTCCCGTTCGATTATGATTTCGTGAAAGGAGTTTGTGTAGAAATGCTCCGCTGCTGCCTCGTCTGACCTGTTCTCATCTGATTCCCTCTGTTGAATGCTGACTGACGGCAGGCGCCGACGCGAACTGTGGGCGGGCCTTATGAATATGCCGCTACTGTTGGCTCTCAGGGCTGTCAGTCACTGCAGCACAATCAGTGATTGGATGAATCGCGTTTCTTTGTAGAACACTAATTCTTTCTTTTTCTTAACTTTTTCCAATTCTCAAGTCATTTACTGGTAGCCTGGGTTACCCGGGTTACAACTGTATTTCTAAAACAGTGGTTCTAGCTTAGATTATTGCCCAGAGATTTAGTCTAGATTTAGAGATTTACAGAATAAGAATGTACAGGTGAAAGATTGTCTCTGCTTTGTTTTATAAGAAATATTTCTGTGTCTAGAATTACTAATTTCCTGTACTCTCAATTTTTGTATAGTAGTGGTAGTCATAATTTTAACACCAGGCATGCATAAAAGGGATGTTTTTTCTTTTCGAAAACCACTGCAAAACATCGGACTGTATAATGTATAGAAGAATGAAACTATGGAAGTATTTCCCATTGATATTTCACATTGTGACAAGAGACACTCTAAAAAAAGTTTTTAAAAAATATTTTAAGGAACACTTAATAGAACTATATATAGTAAATTGTTGATTTTGATATTTGGAATGAATGTTAGGTTCATTGACTTAACTTTTTCTTGTTTTTGATTAAATGTAGTATTTGTATTTAATTGTTGGGACCCCAGGAAGAGAAGCCTCTGCCTATGTACTGGCTAATGTACTTAAACAAATAATCTTAGATCATAGGAAAGACCATTTACAGCCAATACAGGCAATTTACTAAGGAACAATATTATTTTTTAAAGGGGGGTGAAACACTCAGTTTCACTCAATCTTATGTTAATCTTGAGTACCTATAGAGTAGTATTGCATCCTTCATATCTCCAAAAAGTCTTTAGTTTTATTAAATTTATAAAAGAAATATAGGCTCTACCGAGTCTTACCGGAAAAAACCTTAGCGGGTGGAGGCGTGCGGTGTGGGCGGGAGCGCGCAAGCTTTTGCGTGTGTTGTAAACAGACAGACTTGTGGTTTATGAGGACATGATTTATATTTTACAATAAACAAACTGACACCTACAGTGTCCTGCTAAACACATGTATTTAAACACACAAACACAAACACACACACCATACATCGCATGCTCCATCGATACATAAACTGTACGTGATCATGTTGTTTTTCTTGCTGTGCTTAAGTTACACGCCGATAGTTAACAACACACAGACATTTGAAGCAGTTTTACTCACCGCCTGCTGTTCCGTGAACCTTTATCGTTGGGACTGCTCCATCTTTAAGTATTAGGCGATCTGCAAATCGTCGAACTGTGCCTTGTTTATAAAACTATTACCGTCGAAATGAAGGGAACAGACAAGAACACTTGCGCAACTCCGTTGCTGCTCTGGAAAAACAAAATCCATCCACAGGTCCCTTAACTCTGGGTTCTTTGGAAATTTTGTGCAGTGTTGTCTTGCCCTGGCAACCAAAAACACACTTTTTGGTGCCATTTTTTTGATTGCAGCGCAGCCGAGCCCAGCGCGCTCTGACGGGCATAGGCGTACTCTCGCACACACTGGCTACAGCTGCACGCGCCCTTCCGGGAGAAGTGCCTTAAGACCGTATAAGGAAATTCCGCCCACTCTGACGTCACGTAGATCCGTATTCGAAAAAAACTTTCCGAAACTTGTGACAAACCGGAAGGAGTATTTTTGGAACAGAAATACTCCATCAAACTTACAACTTCATTTTTGAAACTTTGTCCATGTTTACCATGGGAATCCAACTCTTTAACGGTGTAAAAAACTCACTATGCATGAAACAGCATTTCACCCCCCCTTTAAGTTTTTTTTTTGACAGTTATAGCACCTTGTCTTGCCTGATCTCCACCACTTTTATTGTTCTCAAAGTGTGCCCATATGTCTCAAATTTGTTGTAAATATCTCATTTTGTTTTGAAGTTGAGAACCTTATATTTATAAGAGCATAAAAATGATCCATGGGTGATATTGATTGGATTTTTTTTTCAGTTCATATCATAATTTTGACATTTGGGCATTATTGTTTGGATATTTACCTATGGTTTCAATTGCCTTTGTTTTTTTTTTGTCTCGATCGGACTAATGGTCTTTGAAGATAACACTATTTTTTTAAGCTCTAAATGACACCGTTACAAAAATCAAAAGGCAAAACTTGGCATGTTTGGTATTGTTGGACTCGGCAAGTATTTAGGAGTATAAGGAGGTCACTCCCGTGAAAAAATGCTGGCTTGACAAGTCTCAGGCTCTTTCGGGCATTGTGCCGATGACGTATACTGAGTTTTTTGAGATAGCCAATGTTCTCATAGAATATCAAGGTACCCTAGACAAAGACACTGCATGCCATCTTTCATTAGACTAACGTTTGGATGCGGTTATAACCATTTTCATGATTTCTTTCCATGTTATAGCGCCACCAAGTGGCCAATCGTCGCCATTTTTTTCATGTGACCTCAGGCTGTGCTGATAAACATGTGTCCCAAATTTAGCGAAAATATCTCTTTCCGTTCACAAGTTATGACCATTTTAGTAAAAGTGGCTCTGGTGCCATCAAATATTTTGGTTCCCCTTAGCAACCGACAATTGAAATTTAAATTTTTTTGGATGATTATTGAAAGTCAGACTCCATAGAATATTTCTGCAGTGGTTTGGTTCCGATCAGACCAAAAACCTATGAGTAATTTGCAAAAGTAGGTTTTACACAAAAACGCGATTTACTCGAAATTGGAGCCTGAAGGGCGAGCCAATCCGAGGCATGCATCTTGTCCGCCTTGAGCCAAGGATTCCAACGATGTAAGACACTTGAGCCTACGCCCGACGGTTGAGGAGTTATGAGCCGTTTCGTACTTTTGTCCGCTGTAGCGCCCCCGTCAGGCCGATCGGGGCGTGCCTCGGTGACGCTGTAGGCGGTTTTGAGTACTACCAGCCCCAAAGTTTCAAAGCTCTACGACTTACGGTTCGTTCTGCCCGATCAGTTTTATGTCTGAATGTTGCATCATGGGAAAATTAACAATAACAATAGGGTTTCAGCACTAAAGTGCTTGAACCCCTAATAAGGGCCTAAAAAGGGCCACAAAAAGGCCTCTAAAAAAAAAACCATAGGGTCTAGGCACTTGCCGCTTGCGCTGCTGCGTTCCAAAAACTTTATCAAGCCTTTTAACGTGTGCCTCGGAGAGGAAAAAGTAGGTTTTTTGCCCTTTTAGCTCATTTATCATGCAAATGTGGTGAATTTTTTTTTTACCTTTTAAACTGTGACACCTCCACTGATGGCCCGATCTCCATAAAAGTGTGCACGCTTCCTTAGAATAATATGGCGCATGTGCTCAGCTAATTTGGTGAAGTTCTGAGCAGAGCAGACCATTTTTCAGTCATTTAAATGTCATTTTGCATAGGATATTATAGAGCATTTTTCACCTTTATAGCAGTTAAAGCGCCACCGATGGCCCGACGTCCATAAAAGTTTCCAAGCCTCTTTAGGATCAGGTGACGCATGTGCACGCCCGGTTTTGTGAGGTTGTATGCAAATGAGGCAGGAAGAGGGCCGCTTTTAGCCATTTCATGGGATTTGCCATAGAAAAACATCATTTTGACACCTTTTTAACAGTTATAGCGCCACCAAGTGGCCAGTTGCTGCGCCCTTTTTCAGGCGACCACAGAATGAGCTCTTACACAGGTGCGCTGAGTTTGGTGAAAATATCTCGTTCCGTTCACGAGTTATAGCCAATTTAGTAAAAGGGGCTCCTCCCACTTGGAACGTTTTGGCGCCCCTTGGGGCCCGTGAACCGAAATTTCCACTTTTTTTTGATAATTATTGACATTCACACCCCATAGAATCTTGCTGCACTGGTTTGGTTCTGGCCGGGCCAAAAACCTAGGACTAGTTCGCAAAAGTAGGTTTTTGGAAAAACCCAAAATACCCGAAAATGTACCCAGGGTGACGAGCCAATCCGAGGCATGCATCTTGTCCGCCTTGAGCCAAGGATTCCAACGATGTAAGACACTTGAGCCTACGCCCGACGGTTGAGGAGTTATGAGCCGTTTCGTACTTTTGTCCGCTGTAGCGCCCCCGTCAGGCCGATCGGGGCGTGCCTCGGTGACGCTGTAGGCGGTTTTGAGTACTACCAGCCCCCAAAGTTTCAAAGCTCTACGACTTACGGTTCGTTCTGCCCGATCAGTTTTATGTCTGAATGTTGCATCATGGGAAAATTAACAATAACAATAGGGTTTCAGCACTAAAGTGCTTGAACCCCTAATAAGGGCCTAAAAAGGGCCACAAAAAGGCCTCTAAAAAAAAAACCATAGGGTCTAGGCACTTGCCGCTTGCGCTGCTGCGTTCCAAAAACTTTATCAAGCCTTTTAACGTGTGCCTCGGAGAGGAAAAAGTAGGTTTTTTGCCCTTTTAGCTCATTTATCATGCAAATGTGGTGAATTTTTTTTTTACCTTTTAAACTGTGACACCTCCACTGATGGCCCGATCTCCATAAAAGTGTGCACGCTTCCTTAGAATAATATGGCGCATGTGCTCAGCTAATTTGGTGAAGTTCTGAGCAGAGCAGACCATTTTTCAGTCATTTAAATGTCATTTTGCATAGGATATTATAGAGCATTTTTCACCTTTATAGCAGTTAAAGCGCCACCGATGGCCCGACGTCCATAAAAGTTTCCAAGCCTCTTTAGATCAGGTGACGCATGTGCACGCCCGGTTTTGTGAGGTTGTATGCAAATGAGGCAGGAAGAGGGCCGCTTTTAGCCATTTCATGGGATTTGCCATAGAAAAACATCATTTTGACACCTTTTTAACAGTTATAGCGCCACCAAGGGCCAGTTGCTGCGCCCTTTTTCAGGCGACCACAGAATGAGCTCTTACACAGGTGCGCTGAGTTTGGTGAAAATATCTCGTTCCGTTCACGAGTTATAGCCAATTTAGTAAAAGGGGCTCCTCCCACTTGGAACGTTTTGGCGCCCCTTGGGGCCCGTGAACCGAAATTTCCACTTTTTTTTGATAATTATTGACATTCACACCCCATAGAATCTTGCTGCACTGGTTTGGTTCTGGCGGCCAAAACTAGGACTAGTTCGCAAAGTAGTTTGGAAAAACCCAAAATACCCGAAAATGTACCAGGGTGACGACCAATCCGAGCATGCATCTTGTCCGCCTGAGCCAAGATTCAACGATGTAAGACACTTGAGCTACCCGACGGTTGAGAGTTATGAGCCGTTTGTACTTTGTCGCGTAGCGCCCCGTAGGCCGATCGGGCGTGCCTCGGTGACGCTGTAGCGGTTTTGAGTACTACCAGCCCCCAAAGTTTCAAAGCTCTACGACTTACGGTCGTCTCCGATCAGTTTTATGTCTGAATGTTGCATCATGGAAAATTAACAATAACAATAGGGTTTCAGCACTAAAGTGCTTGAACCCTAATAAGGGCCTAAAAGGCCACAAAAGGCCTCTAAAAAAAACCATAGGGCTAGGCACTGCCGCTTGCGCGCTGCGTTCCAAAAACTTATCAAGCCTTTTAACGTGTGCCTCGGAGAGGAAAAATAGGTTTTTGCCCTTTTAGCTATTATCATGCAAATGTGGTGATTTTTTTTCCTTTTAAACTGTACACCTCCACTGATGGCCCGATCTCATAAAAGTGTGCACGCTTCCTTAGAATATATGGCGCATGTGCTCAGTATTTGGTGAAGTTCTGAGCAGAGCAGACATTTTTCAGTCATTTAATGTCATTTTGCATAGGATATATAGAGCATTTCACCTTATAGCAGTTAAAGCGCCACCGATGGCCCAGTCCAAAAGTTTCAAGCCTCTTTGGATCAGGTGACGCATGTGCACGCCCGTTTGTGAGGTGTATGCAAATGAGGCAGGAAGGGCCGCTTTTAGCATTTCAGGTTTGCATAGAAAAACACATTTTGACACCTTTTTAACAGTTTAGCGCCACAAGGGCCAGTTGCTGCGCCTTTTTCAGGCGACCACAGAATAGCTCTTACACAGGTGCGCTGAGTTTGGTGAAAATATCTCGTTCCGTTCACGAGTTATAGCAATTTAGTAAAAGGGGCTCCTCCACTTGGAACGTTTTGGCGCCCCTTGGGCCGTGAACCGAAATTTCACTTTTTTTTGATAATTATTGACATTCACACCCCATGAATCTTGCTGCACTGGTTTGGTCTGGCGGGCCAAAACCTAGGACTAGTTGCAAAAGTAGGTTTTTGGAAAAACCCAAATACCCGAAAATGTACCAGGGTGACGAGCCAATCCGAGGCATGCATCTTGTCCGCCTTGAGCCAAGGATTCCAACGATGTAAGACACTTGAGCCTACGCCGACGGTTGAGGAGTTATGAGCCGTTTCGTACTTTTGTCGCTGTAGCGCCCCCGTCAGGCGATCGGGCGTGCCTCGGTGACGCTGTAGGCGGTTTGAGTACTACCAGCCCCAAAGTTTCAAAGCTTACGACTTACGGTTCGTTCTCCCCGATCATTTTATGTCTGAATGTTGCTCATGGAAAATAACAATAACATAGGTTCAGCACTAAAGTGCTTGAACCCCTAATAAGGGCCTAAAAGGGCCACAAAAAGGCCTCTAAAAAAAAAACCATAGGGTCTAGGCACTTGCCGCTTGCGCTGCTGCGTTCCAAACTTTATCAAGCCTTTTAACGTGTGCCTCGGAGAGGAAAAAGTAGGTTTTTTGCCCTTTTAGCTCATTTATCATGCAAATGTGGTGATTTTTTTTACCTTTTAACTGTGACACCTCCACTGATGGCCCGATCTCCATAAAAGTGTGCACGCTCTTAGAATAATATGGCGCATGTGCTAGCTAATTTGGTGAAGTTCTGAGCAGAGCAGACCATTTTCAGTCATTTAAATGTCATTTGCATAGGATATTATAGAGCATTTTTCACCTTATAGCAGTTAAAGCGCCACCGATGGCCGACGTCCAAAAGTTTCCAAGCCTCTTAGGATCAGGTGACGCATGTGCACGCCCGGTTTTGTGGGTTGTATGCAATGAGGCAGGAAGAGGGCCGCTTTTAGCATTTCATGGATTTGCCATAGAAAAACATCATTTTGACACCTTTTTAACATTATAGCGCACCAAGTGGCCAGTGCTGCGCCTTTTTCAGGCGACCACAGAATGAGCTCTTACACAGGTGCGCTGAGTTTGGTGAAATATCTCGTTCGTTCACGAGTTAAGCATTTAGTAAAAGGGGCTCCTCCACTTGGAACGTTTGGCGCCCCTTGGGGCCGTGAACCGAATTTCCACTTTTTTGATAATTATTGACATTCACACCCCATAGAATCTTGCTGCACTGGTTTGGTTCTGGGGGCCAAAAACCTAGACTAGTCCAAAAGTAGGTTTTTGGAAAAACCCAAAATACCCGAAAATGTACCCAGGGTGACGAGCCAATCGAGCATGCATCTTTCCGCCTTGAGCCAAGGATTCCAACGATGTAAACACTTGAGCCTACGCCCGACGGTTGAGGTATGAGCCGTTTGTACTTTTGTCCTGTAGCCCCCGTCAGGCCGATCGGGGCGTGCCTCGTGAGTGTAGGCGGTTTTGAGTCTACCAGCCCCAAATTTCAAAGCTCTACGCTTACGGTTGTTTGCCCGATAGTTTTATGTCTGAATGTGCTCATGGAAAATATAACAATAACAATAGGGTTTCAGCACTAAAGTGCTTGAACCCCTAATAAGGGCCTAAAAAGGGCCACAAAAAGGCCTCTAAAAAAAAAACCATAGGGTCTAGGCACTTGCCGCTTGCGCTGCTGCGTTCCAAAAACTTTATCAAGCCTTTTAACGTGTGCCTCGGAGAGGAAAAAGTAGGTTTTTTGCCCTTTTAGCTCATTTATCATGCAAATGTGGTGAATTTTTTTTTTACCTTTTAAACTGTGACACCTCCACTGATGGCCCGATCTCCATAAAAGTGTGCACGCTTCCTTAGAATAATATGGCGCATGTGCTCAGCTAATTTGGTGAAGTTCTGAGCAGAGCAGACCATTTTTCAGTCATTTAAATGTCATTTTGCATAGGATATTATAGAGCATTTTTCACCTTTATAGCAGTTAAAGCGCCACCGATGGCCCGACGTCCATAAAAGTTTCCAAGCCTCTTTAGGATCAGGTGACGCATGTGCACGCCCGGTTTTGTGAGGTTGTATGCAAATGAGGCAGGAAGAGGGCCGCTTTTAGCCATTTCATGGGATTTGCCATAGAAAAACATCATTTTGACACCTTTTTAACAGTTATAGCGCCACCAAGGGGCCAGTTGCTGCGCCCTTTTTCAGGCGACCACAGAATGAGCTCTTACACAGGTGCGCTGAGTTTGGTGAAAATATCTCGTTCCGTTCACGAGTTATAGCCAATTTAGTAAAAGGGGCTCCTCCCACTTGGAACGTTTTGGCGCCCCTTGGGGCCCGTGAACCGAAATTTCCACTTTTTTTTGATAATTATTGACATTCACACCCCATAGAATCTTGCTGCACTGGTTTGGTTCTGGCCGGGCCAAAAACCTAGGACTAGTTCGCAAAAGTAGGTTTTTGGAAAAACCCAAAATACCCGAAAATGTACCCAGGGTGACGAGCCAATCCGAGGCATGCATCTTGTCCGCCTTGAGCCAAGGATTCCAACGATGTAAGACACTTGAGCCTACGCCCGACGGTTGAGGAGTTATGAGCCGTTTCGTACTTTTGTCCGCTGTAGCGCCCCCGTCAGGCCGATCGGGGCGTGCCTCGGTGACGCTGTAGGCGGTTTTGAGTACTACCAGCCCCCAAAGTTTCAAAGCTCTACGACTTACGGTTCGTTCTGCCCGATCAGTTTTATGTCTGAATGTTGCATCATGGGAAAATTAACAATAACAATAGGGTTTCAGCACTAAAGTGCTTGAACCCCTAATAAGGGCCTAAAAAGGGCCACAAAAAGGCCTCTAAAAAAAAAAACCATAGGGTCTAGGCACTTGCCGCTTGCGCTGCTGCGTTCCAAAAACTTTATCAAGCCTTTTAACGTGTGCCTCGGAGAGGAAAAAGTAGGTTTTTTGCCCTTTTAGCTCATTTATCATGCAAATGTGGTGAATTTTTTTTTTACCTTTTAAACTGTGACACCTCCACTGATGGCCCGATCTCCATAAAAGTGTGCACGCTTCCTTAGAATAATATGGCGCATGTGCTCAGCTAATTTGGTGAAGTTCTGAGCAGAGCAGACCATTTTTCAGTCATTTAAATGTCATTTTGCATAGGATATTATAGAGCATTTTTCACCTTTATAGCAGTTAAAGCGCCACCGATGGCCCGACGTCCATAAAAGTTTCCAAGCCTCTTTAGGATCAGGTGACGCATGTGCACGCCCGGTTTTGTGAGGTTGTATGCAAATGAGGCAGGAAGAGGGCCGCTTTTAGCCATTTCATGGGATTTGCCATAGAAAAACATCATTTTGACACCTTTTTAACAGTTATAGCGCCACCAAGGGGCCAGTTGCTGCGCCCTTTTTCAGGCGACCACAGAATGAGCTCTTACACAGGTGCGCTGAGTTTGGTGAAAATATCTCGTTCCGTTCACGAGTTATAGCCAATTTAGTAAAAGGGGCTCCTCCCACTTGGAACGTTTTGGCGCCCCTTGGGGCCCGTGAACCGAAATTTCCACTTTTTTTTGATAATTATTGACATTCACACCCCATAGAATCTTGCTGCACTGGTTTGGTTCTGGCGGGCCAAAAACCTAGGACTAGTTCGCAAAAGTAGGTTTTTGGAAAAACCCAAAATACCCGAAAATGTACCCAGGGTGACGAGCCAATCCGAGGCATGCATCTTGTCCGCCTTGAGCCAAGGATTCCAACGATGTAAGACACTTGAGCCTACGCCCGACGGTTGAGGAGTTATTGAGCCGTTTCGTACTTTTGTCCGCTGTAGCGCCCCCGTCAGGCCGATCGGGGCGTGCCTCGGTGACGCTGTAGGCGGTTTTTGAGTACTACCAGCCCCCAAAGTTTCAAAGCTCTACGACTTACGGTTCGTTCTCCCGATCAGTTTTATGTCTGAATGTTGCATCATGGGAAAATTAACAATAACAATAGGGTTTCAGCACTAAAGTGCTTGAACCCCTAATAAGGGCCTAAAAAGGGCCACAAAAAGGCCTCTAAAAAAAAAAACCATAGGGTCTAGGCACTTGCCGCTTGCGCTGCTGCGTTCCAAAAACTTTATCAAGCCTTTTAACGTGTGCCTCGGAGAGGAAAAAGTAGGTTTTTTGCCCTTTTAGCTCATTTATCATGCAAATGTGGTGAATTTTTTTTTTACCTTTTAAACTGTGACACCTCCACTGATGGCCCGATCTCCATAAAAGTGTGCACGCTTCCTTAGAATAATATGGCGCATGTGCTCAGCTAATTTGGTGAAGTTCTGAGCAGAGCAGACCATTTTTCAGTCATTTAAATGTCATTTTGCATAGGATATTATAGAGCATTTTTCACCTTTATAGCAGTTAAAGCGCCACCGATGGCCCGACGTCCATAAAAGTTTCCAAGCCTCTTTCGGATCAGGTGACGCATGTGCACGCCCGGTTTTGTGAGGTTGTATGCAAATGAGGCAGGAAGAGGGCCGCTTTTAGCCATTTCATGGGATTTGCCATAGAAAAACATCATTTTGACACCTTTTTAACAGTTATAGCGCCACCAAGGGGCCAGTTGCTGCGCCCTTTTTCAGGCGACCACAGAATGAGCTCTTACACAGGTGCGCTGAGTTTGGTGAAAATATCTCGTTCCGTTCACGAGTTATAGCCAATTTAGTAAAAGGGGCTCCTCCCACTTGGAACGTTTTGGCGCCCCTTGGGGCCCGTGAACCGAAATTTCCACTTTTTTTTGATAATTATTGACATTCACACCCCATAGAATCTTGCTGCACTGGTTTGGTTCTGGCCGGGCCAAAAACCTAGGACTAGTTCGCAAAAGTAGGTTTTTGGAAAAACCCAAAATACCCGAAAATGTACCCAGGGTGACGAGCCAATCCGAGGCATGCATCTTGTCCGCCTTGAGCCAAGGATTCCAACGATGTAAGACACTTGAGCCTACGCCCGACGGTTGAGGAGTTATGAGCCGTTTCGTACTTTTGTCCGCTGTAGCGCCCCCGTCAGGCCGATCGGGGCGTGCCTCGGTGACGCTGTAGGCGGTTTTGAGTACTACCAGCCCCCAAAGTTTCAAAGCTCTACGACTTACGGTTCGTTCTGCCCGATCAGTTTTATGTCTGAATGTTGCATCATGGGAAAATTAACAATAACAATAGGGTTTCAGCACTAAAGTGCTTGAACCCCTAATAAGGGCCTAAAAAGGGCCACAAAAAGGCCTCTAAAAAAAAAACCATAGGGTCTAGGCACTTGCCGCTTGCGCTGCTGCGTTCCAAAAACTTTATCAAGCCTTTTAACGTGTGCCTCGGAGAGGAAAAAGTAGGTTTTTTGCCCTTTTAGCTCATTTATCATGCAAATGTGGTGAATTTTTTTTTTACCTTTTAAACTGTGACACCTCCACTGATGGCCCGATCTCCATAAAAGTGTGCACGCTTCCTTAGAATAATATGGCGCATGTGCTCAGCTAATTTGGTGAAGTTCTGAGCAGAGCAGACCATTTTTCAGTCATTTAAATGTCATTTTGCATAGGATATTATAGAGCATTTTTCACCTTTATAGCAGTTAAAGCGCCACCGATGGCCCGACGTCCATAAAAGTTTCCAAGCCTCTTTCGGATCAGGTGACGCATGTGCACGCCCGGTTTTGTGAGGTTGTATGCAAATGAGGCAGGAAGAGGGCCGCTTTTAGCCATTTCATGGGATTTGCCATAGAAAAACATCATTTTGACACCTTTTTAACAGTTATAGCGCCACCAAGGGGCCAGTTGCTGCGCCCTTTTTCAGGCGACCACAGAATGAGCTCTTACACAGGTGCGCTGAGTTTGGTGAAAATATCTCGTTCCGTTCACGAGTTATAGCCAATTTAGTAAAAGGGGCTCCTCCCACTTGGAACGTTTTGGCGCCCCTTGGGGCCCGTGAACCGAAATTTCCACTTTTTTTGATAATTATTGACATTCACACCCCATAGAATCTTGCTGCACTGGTTTGGTTCTGGCCGGGCCAAAAACCTAGGACTAGTTCGCAAAAGTAGGTTTTTGGAAAAACCCAAAATACCCGAAAATGTACCCAGGGTGACGAGCCAATCCGAGGCATGCATCTTGTCCGCCTTGAGCCAAGGATTCCAACGATGTAAGACACTTGAGCCTACGCCCGACGGTTGAGGAGTTATGAGCCGTTTCGTACTTTTGTCCGCTGTAGCGCCCCCGTCAGGCCGATCGGGGCGTGCCTCGGTGACGCTGTAGGCGGTTTTGAGTACTACCAGCCCCCAAAGTTTCAAAGCTCTACGACTTACGGTTCGTTCTGCCCGATCAGTTTTATGTCTGAATGTTGCATCATGGGAAAATTAACAATAACAATAGGGTTTCAGCACTAAAGTGCTTGAACCCCTAATTAAAGCTGCTAGCAGCATTTAGCGGTGTTCAAGCTGTTAAGGCCTTTAAGATTTTTAAGCACACAAGCATCAAAAGACATTAAGTTTTATGTAGCAAGCATTTAACCACTGACATCATAGATGGAATAGTCCATGTTTTAGCATGATTTACCATGATATACCACATTTAGTGTGATTTTTCATGAATTACCATGTTCCAGTATGATTTACCATGAATGTAGCATGATTTACCATAGTTTACCATGATATACCACATTCTAGAATGATTTACCAGGATTCTAGCATTATTTACATTATTTACTATGATTTACCATGTTTCTAGCTTTATTTACCATGATTTACCACTTGGATAGCAATTATGTGAAGCATCAGAACAAATAAAGTGATAAACTGACCAAATATAATTGTGTTATAATAGTAATTGTTATATAAGGGATTTTTTAGTGTCTAAATATATGAATGCATATGTGAAAAGATTGTTAATAAGTTGAATGGCCAGCAGAGGGCAGTAGAAGACCACTTATTGGCTCACTTTCAGTTTGAACTACTTGGTTTCTCCAGTATTCTTCACTAAAGCAAACCAGTTTTCTCATGTTAACTCCATAATGCATGCTTACACACACACACACACACACACACACACACACACACACACACACACACACACACACACACACACACACACACACACACACACACACACACACACACACACACACACACACTGTACAGGCCATTTACCATAGGAAATACATGGTTTTTAAGCTTTTTAACAGTTATTACGCCATCTATGGTCCGATCTCCATGAAACTTTGCATGGTTCTTCACCATGTTATAACACATATGCACAGCAATTTTTGTGAAGTTCTGAGTTTTTATTTAGGATTTATAGGCTTTTGAGTGTATTTTGAAACGCCCATTCTCTAAATGACCCTGTTATAGTGAACCAAAGGGCAAATTTCTACTTTTTTTCGATAATTATTGATCTAGAGAGTCCAGAGAATTGTCCTAGACTGGTCTGGTTCCGATCGGGCGAAAAACCAGGGACTAGTTCGCAAAAGTAGGTTTTTAACATATTCCTGAATATTTAATGAACGATTTGACTGACAGCAATGGTTCTAGAGGCAAAGTTGTTCAGCATGAGGAGATCTATCGACTGATATGAGTTTTATGGGGATTTGTGCAACACCACGTGATTACAGAGCCGTAAAACTCGTTAGCGCCAACTAGTGGCCGATTTCTTTCAAAACTCTTACAGACCTCTTGGGCCATGAGTTGAACATCCCCATCGAGTTTCGTTCCGATCGGACTCTGTTAACCTTGTTTAATAGGTGCTTGAACTTCATTGGCTAATGGCGGCCATGTTTTTTGAGATACGCCAATATCCTTTTACACATACATGGCACCTTGGACCAAGACACTGCATACCAATTTTCAAGTCAATCAGACTAACGGTCAGCCCTTTATATGTTTTTTTCACATTATAGCGCCACCTAGTGTTCAATCGTCGCCATTTTTTTACTGTGACCTCAGATTGAACTCTTGGACATGTGTACCAAGTTTGGTGAACCTACCTCATTTACTTCTGGAGTTATAGCCATTTTAGTAAAATAGGCTCCTCCCACAATGTTTGTTTTACTCCCCCTAGCGACCGTAAATCGAAATTTCAACTTTTTTTCGATAATTATTGATATTCAGACTCCAGAGAACATTTCTGCACTGGTTTGGTTCCGATCGGGCAAAAAACCAGGGACTAGTTCGCAAAAGTAGTTTTTCGACAAAATTCAAAATGGCGGAAAATCCAATATGGCGGAAATAAAATCGGAGATATACGTTTTTTAAGTCAGAAGTCCAGCTTTCCAATGATATAAGACACTTGAGTCTACGATATACGGTTTAGGAGTTATGAGCCGTTTCGCGCAATTGATTGCTATAGCGCCACCTATGGGCCAATCGGGCTCATAATTTGATAACCTCTCCTCGATTTTTGTACTACCATCTGACAAAGTTTCAAGTCTCTAGCATTTACGGTTTGGTCTGCACGATGCGTTTTACGGCAGAAGAATAATAATAATAATAATAATAATAATAATAATAAAAATCAGCACAAATACAATAGGTTTTCAGCACTTCGTGCTTGAACACCTAATAAAAATCAGCACAAATACAATAGGTTTTCAGCACTTCGTGCTTGAACACCTAATAATAAGAACCGGAACAGATACAATAGGTGCCCGCACCTTTGGTGCTTGGCCCCTAAATATAGCTGCAAGCAGCAATAACCGGGGCCAAGCGCAAAGAAGACGACAAGACATGCCAACATGTGTCAGACCAACTGCAGCAAGGAGCAATTTAAGACATTTAAAGATTAATTTAGGCAAAATGGCTTAAAAATCACACTAATTAACTAAAAATGTGATTTAATGGATTATCACTTTTGACCAATAGGTGGCGTAGTTACAAAAACGATGTGATGTGGTCAGAGTCTGGTGACAATGACAAACCTTAAGACCAGTGGCATTAAAATACGCAGATTTATTCAAAAGTTTTTAGAAATTATGTTATAACTTTTGACCAAAAGGTGGCGCTGTCTCGAAATGTGTTGAGTACCTTCAGGGCATGGTGCTGATGGCACATGCTGAGTTTTGTAATGTTGCACCAATGCATTCGTTAAGAATAGCATGTTACGTTCTATTATAGCGCCACCAATAGGCTCAATCCCACCATTTTTTTTATGTGACCTCATAGTGAGCCCATACAAGTGTGTGTAAAATTTGGTGAAAATATCTCATTTAGTTTTGGAGTTATATACATTTATGTGTATAAACACATAAAAAATGACTGACACGTGACTTTGATTGGATTTTACTACCCCTTACTATCAATATTTTCGCATTTGGGCATTAGCGTGTAGCCTATCGACCTATGTTTCCAAACTTCTGACGGTGGTTTCGTCTCGATCGGACAAGCGGTTTCGAAGATATAGCCAAATGTTTTTTTCGCGCTAAATCGCAACGCTACACAAACCGTAAGACGAAACCCAGCGTGTTTGGCATCGTTGGACTCGGCAACGATTCAGGAACTCAAAAAGATGACTCTCGTGAAAATAAGTCAACCACACCCAAAGTTATAAGCATTTGAAAAAAAAAATTCACCACTAGGTGGCGCTGTTTCGAAAATTCTCAGGCTCTTTCAGGGCATCGTACTGATGACCCATACCGAGTTTCGTAACAATTCGTTCATGCGTTCAGAAAATACAGCATTTTAGCACATAATTCAAAATGGCCGACAGACAAAATGGCCGATATGGAAAAATTGGATATCAGTCGACTCGGCATGACGCCCTGAATCTAACGAGACCAATTTTATTATTTTTGGACAAACTGTTCAGTAGTTATGAGCAAAAATAGCAATTTTTCGTATCTCTGGACCAGTAGGTGGCGCTGCGCCGAAACGCAGCATGTAGCCTCAGGTCATGCTTGTAATGACATGTACCAAGTTTGGTTTGAATACGATAAAGCGTTGCGGAGATACAGCCTTATGTCTGTTTTCACAAGCTCTACGTAAAATTTATTTGCGTGGTATTCGAGAACGACTTGCAGCGTTTTTATGAATTCCATAACTTTTTGTCAGCACGGTCTGGAGATGATCTGGTTCAATTTTGGTGAGAATCGGAACAACGGCCTAGGAGGAGTTCGAAAAAGTAGCTTTTTCGGATAATTACAAATGGCGGACAAATTGTTGTGACGGAAAATGACGTCATAGGGTGCAATCGAATCGGCATGAGCCAAGGAATAACAGGGACAAAGGATTTGTGATTCTAGCCATTATGGTTCAAAAGTTATAAGCATAAACATGAGTAAATCTTTGGACAGTTGGTGGCGCTAGAGGGATTGAGTTGGAGACTCCAAATTTGCTCTGGTGACTTTTCAGACTGTCCTCTATCAGTGTACCAAATTTCATAACTTTCCCGCAAACGGTTCTATGGGCTGCCATAGACGCCCAGTCGGAAGAAGAAACGGAAGAATAATAAGAACCGGAACAGATACAATAGGTGCCACCGCACCTTCGGTGCTTGGCCCCTAATAAATATAGCTGCAAGCAGCAATAACCGGGGCCAAGCGCAAAGAAGACGACAAGACATGTCAACATGTGTCAGACCAACTGCAGCAAGGAGCAATTTAAGACATTTAAAGATTAATTTAGGCAAAATGGCTTAAAAATCACACTAATTAACAAAAAATGTGATTTAATGGATTATCACTTTTGACCAATAGGTGGCGTAGTTACAAAAACGATGTGATGTGGTCAGAGTCTGGTGACAATGACAAACCTTAAGACCAGTGGCATTAAAATACGCAGATTTATTCAAAAGTTTTTAGAAATTATGTTATAACTTTTGACCAAAAGGTGGCGCTGTCTCGAAATGTTTTGAGTACCTTCAGGGCATGGTGCTGATGGCACATGCTGAGTTTTGTAATGTTACACCAATGCATTCGTTAAGAATAGCATGTTACGTTCTATTATAGCGCCACCAAGAGGCTCAATCCCACCATTTTTTTTATGTGACCTCAAAGTGAGCCCATACATGTGTGTGTAAAATTTGGTGAAAATATCTCATTTAGTTTTGGAGTTATATACATTTATGTGAATAAACACATAAAAAATGACTGACACGTGACTTTGATTGGATTTTACTACCCCTTACTATCAATTTTTTCGCATTTGGGCATTAGCGTATAGCCTATCGACCTATGTTTCCAAACTTCTGGCGGTGGTTTCGTCTCGATCGGACAAGCGGTTTCGAAGATATCGGCAAATGTTTTTTAAGCGCTAAATCACAACGCTACACAAACCGTAAACAAAACCTAAGCATATTTGGTATCTGTGGACTCGGCAAGGATTCAGGATCCCAACGAGATGACTCCCGTGAAAATACGTCAAACACAACCAGAGTTATCAGCATTTGAAAAATCAATTTTGCCACTAGGTGGCGCTGTTTCGAAACTTCTCAGGCTCCTTCAGGGTATCGTACTGATGACCCATACCGAGTTTCGTAACAATTCGTTCATGCGTTCATAAAATACAGCATTTTAGCACATAATTCAAAATGGCCGACAGCCAAAATGGCCGATCTGGGAAAATTGGATATCTGTCGACTCGGCATGACGCCCTGAATCTAACAAGACCAACTTTATTATTTTTGGACAAACTGTTCAGTAGTTATGAGCAAAAATAGCAATTTTTCGTATCTCTGGACCAGTAGGTGGCGCTGCGCCGAAACGCAGCATGTAGCCTCAGGTCATGCTTGTAATGACATGTACCAAGTTTGGTTTGAATACGATAAAGCGTTGCGGAGATACAGCCTTATGTCTGTTTTCGCAAGCGCTACTTAAAATTAATTTGCCTGGTATTCGAGAACAACTTGCAGCGTTTTTATGAATTCCATAACTTTTTGTCAGCACGGTCTGGAGATGATCTGGTTCAATTTTGGTGAGAATCGGAACAACGGCCTAGGAGGAGTTCGAAAAAGTAGCTTTTTCGGATAATTACAAATGGCGGACAAATTGTCGTGACGGAAAATGACGTCATAGGGTGCAATCGAATCGGCATGAGCCAAGGAATAAGAGGACAAAGGATTTGTGATTCTAGCCATTATGGTTCAAAAGTTATAAGCATAAACATGAGTAAATCTTTGGACAGTTGGTGGCGCTAGAGGGATTGAGTTGGAGACTCCAAATTTGCTCTGGTGACTTTTCAGACTGTCCTCTATCAGAGTACCAAATTTCATAACTTTCCCGCAAACGGTTCTATGGGCTGCCATAGACGCCCAGTCGGAAGAAGAAACGGAAGAATAAATATAGCTGCAAGCAGCAATAACCGGGGCCAAGCGCAAGAAGCGGCAACAGATGCCATCATGGGTGGGAGTGGCAGAACAACTGCAGCAAGCAGCAATTAAAGACATTTTAAGAGAACTTTGGATAAATGGCTAAAAAATCATATAACAGCAACTTTTAAGATAATTTAATGGTTTATCACTTTCGACCAATAGGTGGCGCAGTTACAAAACTGATGTGATGTGGTCAGAGTGAAGTGACAATGACACATATAAAGTTTGGTGTCAATATGTCAAGGCATTGCAGAGATAAAGCCTGAATAGTGCTTTTAGCATAATGCCTCAACTTTGCTGCTGCGCTATACGAAACCGGTTTCATCTATCGACACGAAATCTATAACTTTTAGTCGGCACGGTCTGTAGATGATACGATTCGATTTTGGTGAAAATCGGACAAACGGTCTAGGAGGAGTTCGAAAAAGTAGGTTTTGACTGAAAATCAAGATGGCGGACAGGAAGTTCGGCCAAATAAGGAAAACCTGGTATCTATGTTCTCAGATTGACCCAAGGAATCTATTAAGATCAGTGGCATTTCAACAGGCAGATTTATTCAAAAGTTATTAGCCTTTTTGGATATTTTGTTATAACTTTTGACCACAAGGTGGCGCTGTTTCAAAATACTTTTAGTACCTTCAGGGGATGGTGTTGTTGGCACATTCTGAGTTTCTTAATATTACATCAATGCATTTGTTTAGTATAGCATTTTATTTCACAAAACTGTATTGAACTCAATGGGAATTTCATGTTTTGTTCTATTATAGCGCCACCAAGAGGCTCAATCCCACCATTTTTTTTATGTGACCTCAAAGTGAGCCCATACATGTGTGTGTAAAATTTGGTGAAAATATCTCATTTAGTTTTGGAGTTATATACATTTATGTGAATAAACACATAAAAAATGACTGACACTTGACTTTGATTGGATTTTACTACCCCTTACTATCAATATTTTCGCATTTGGGCATTAGCGTATAGCCTATCGACCTATGTTTCCAAACTTCTGGCGGTGGTTTCGTCTCGATCGGACAAGCGGTTTCGAAGATATCGGCAAATGTTTTTTAAGCGCTAAATCACAACGCTACACAAACCGTAAACAAAACCTAAGCATATTTGGTATCTGTGGACTCGGCAAGGATTCAGGATCCCAACGAGATGACTCCCGTGAAAATACGTCAAACACAACCAGAGTTATCAGCATTTGAAAAATCAATTTTGCCACTAGGTGGCGCTGTTTCGAAACTTCTCAGGCTCCTTCAGGGTATCGTACTGATGACCCATACCGAGTTTCGTAACAATTCGTTCATGCGTTCATAAAATACAGCATTTTAGCACATAATTCAAAATGGCCGACAGCCAAAATGGCCGATCTGGGAAAATTGGATATCTGTCGACTCGGCATGACGCCCTGAATCTAACAAGACCAACTTTATTATTTTTGGACAAACTGTTCAGTAGTTATGAGCAAAAATAGCAATTTTTCGTATCTCTGGACCAGTAGGTGGCGCTACGCCGAAACGCAGCATGTAGCCTCAGGTCATGCTTGTAATGACATGTACCAAGTTTGGTTTGAATACGATAAAGCGTTGCGGAGATACAGCCTTATGTCTGTTTTCGCAAGCGCTACTTAAAATTAATTTGCGTGGTATTCGAGAACAACTTGCAGCGTTTTTATGAATTCCATAACTTTTTGTCAGCACGGTCTGGAGATGATCTGGTTCAATTTTGGTGAGAATCGGAACAACGGCCTAGGAGGAGTTCGAAAAAGTAGCTTTTTCGGATAATTACAAATGGCGGACAAATTGTCGTGACGGAAAATGACGTCATAGGGTGCAATCGAATCGGCATGAGCCAAGGAATAAGAGGACAAAGGATTTGTGATTCTAGCCATTATGGTTCAAAAGTTATAAGCATAAACATGAGTAAATCTTTGGACAGTTGGTGGCGCTAGAGGGATTGAGTTGGAGACTCCAAATTTGCTCTGGTGACTTTTCAGACTGTCCTCTATCAGTGTACCAAATTTCATAACTTTCCCGCAAACGGTTCTATGGGCTGCCATAGACACCCAGTCGGAAGAAGAAATATAGCTGCAAGCAGCCATTACCGGGGCCAAGCGCAAGAAGCGGCAACAGATGCCATCATGGGTGGGAGTGGCAGACCAATTGCAGCAATGAGCAATCAAAGACATTTTAAGAGAACTTTGGATAAATGGCTAAAAAAATCACATATAAAGTAACTTTTAAGATGATTTAATGGTTTATCACTTTTGACAAATAGGTGGCGCAGTTACCAAATTGATGTGATGTGGTCAGAGTGAGGTGACAATGACACATACAAAGTTTGGTGTCAAAAATGTCAAGGCATTGCAGAGATAAAGACTTAATAGTCATTTTGGCAGCATGCCTCAACTTTGCTGCTGCGCTATACGAAAACGGTTTCGTCAATCGACACGAAATCCATAACTTTTAGTCGGCACGGTCTGGAGATGATACGATTCGATTTTGGTGAAAATCGGACAAACGGTCTAGGAGGAGTTCGAAAAAGTAGGTTTTGACTGAAAATCAAGATGGCGGACAGGAAGTTCGGTCAAATAATGAAAACCTGGTATCTATGTTCTCAGCTTGACCCAAGGAATCCATTAAGACCAGTGGCATTTCAACAGGCAGATTTATTCAAAAGTTATTAGCCTTTTTGGAAATTTTGTTATAACTTTTGACCACTAGGTGATGCTGTTTCGAAACTTCTCAAGCTCCTTCAGGGCATCGTACTGATGACCCATACCGAGTTTCGTAACAATCCGTTCATGCGTTCAGAAAATACAGCATTTTAGCACATAATTCAAAATGGCCGACAGACAAAATGGCAGATCTGGGAAAATTTGATATCAGTCGACTCGGTATGACGCCCTGAATCTAACGAGGCCACTTTTATGATTTTTGGACAAACCGTTAAGGAGTTATGAGCAAAAATAACCATTTTTCATATCTCCGGACCAGTAGGTGGCGCTGCGCCGAAACGCTGCATGTTGCCTCAGGTCATGCTTGTGATGACTTGTACCAAGTTTGGTCTGAATACGATAAAGCGTTGCGGAGATACAGCCTTAAGTTTGTTTTCGCAAGCTCTACGTAAAATTATTTTGCACGTCATTCAAAAACGTTTAAGCGAATCAACTTGAATTCCATAACTTTTTGTCCCCACTGTCTGAAGATGATCTGGTGCAATTTTGGTGAAAATTGGAGCATCGCCCTAGGAGGAGTTCGAAAAAGTAGGTTTTTCTGAAAATTCAAAATGGCGGAAAAATTTGCATGACGGAAAATGACGTCATAGGGTGCAATCGAATCGTCATGAGCTCAGGAATCAGAGAAAAAAAGAATTTTGTTGATAGGCCTTACGGATCAAAAGTTATTAGCATAAATGTGAGTGAAACTTTGGACAGTTGGTGGCGCTAGAGGGAATGAGTTAGAGACACCAAAATTGGTGTACTTAATGTTGGGACTGTCCTCTATCAGAATGTCAAACCAAAACAACTTTCCCGGACACGGTTCTATGGGCTGCCATAGACCCCCAGTCGGAAGAAGAATAATAATAATAATAATAATAATAATATATAATAAGAACCGGAACAGATACAATAGGTGCCTCCGCACCTTCGGTGCTTGGCCCCTAATAACAAGCAGCAATACCGGGGCCAAGCGCAAAGAAGACGACAAGACATGCCAACATGTGTCAGACCAACCGCAGCAAGGAGCAATTTAAGACATTTAGAGATGAATTTTGGCAAAATTACTTTAAAAATCACACTAATTAACTAAAAATGTGATTTAATGGATTATCACTTTCCACCAATAGGTGGCGCAGTTACAAAACTGATGTGATGTGGTCAGAGTGAAGTGACAATGACACATATAAAGTTTGGTGTCAATATGTCAAGGCATTGCAGAGATCAAGCCTGAATAGTGCTTTTAGCATCATGCCTCAACTTTGCTGCTGCGCTATACGAAAACGGTTTCATCTATCGACACGAAATCCATAACTTTTAGTCGGGACGGTCTGGAGATGATACGATTTGATTTTGGTGAAAATCGGACAAACGGTCTAGGAGGAGTTCGAAAAAGTAAGTTTTGACTGAAAATCAAGATGGCGGACAGGAAGTTCGGCCAAATAAGGGAAACCTGCTATCTATGTTCTCAGCTTGACCCAAGGAATCTATTAAGACAAGTGGCATTTCAATAGGCAGATTTATTCAAAAGTTATTAGCCTTTTTGGAAAAACATTTATAACTTTTGACCACTAGGTGGCGCTGTTTCGAAACTTCTCAGGCTCCTTCAGGGCATCATACTGATGACCCATACCGAGTTTCGTAACAATTCGTTCATGCGTTCAGAAAATACAGCATTTTAGCACATAATTCAAAATGGCCGACAGACAAAATGGCCGATATGGGATAATTGGATATCAGTCGACTCGGCATGATGCCCTGAATCTAACGAGGCCACTTTTATGATTTTTGGACAAACCGTTCAGGAGTTATGAGCAAAAATATCCATTTTTCATATCTCCGGACCAGTAGGTGGCGCTGCACCGAAACGCTGCAGGTAACCTCAAGTCATGCTTGAGATGACATGTACCAAGTTCGGTCTGAATACGATAAAGCGTTGCGGAGATACAGCCTTACATTTGTTTTCGCAAGCGCTACGTAAAATTATTTTGCACGGTATTCAAAAACTGTTAAGCGAATCAACTTGAATTCCATAACTTTTTGTCCCCCCTGCCTGAAGATGATCTGGTGCAATTTTGGTGAAAATCGGAGCATCGGCCTAGGAGGAGTTCGTAAAAGTAGGTTTTTCTGAAAATTCAAAATGGCGGACAAATTTGCATGACGGAAAATGACGTCATAGGGTGCAATCGAATCGTCATGAGCTCAGGAATCAGAGGAAAAAAGAATTTTGTTGATAGGCCTTATGGTTCAAAAGTTATTAGCATAATAAAAGTGAAAATTTGGACAGGTGGTGGCGCTAGAGGGAATGAGTTAGAGACACCAAAATTGGTACAATTACTGTTGGGACTGTCCTCTAATAGAATGTCAAACCAAAACAACTTTCCCGCAAACGGTTCTATGGGCTGCCATAGACGCCCAGTCGGAAGAAGAATAAAAAAGAACCGGAACAGAAACAATTGATAATATAGCTGCAAGCAGCCATTATCGGGGCCAAGCAGCATAAGACGACAAGACATGCCAACATTGCTTAAAGTGTCAGACCAACTGCAACAATGAGCAATTAAAGACATTTAAAGACAATTGTAGGCGAAATGGCTGAAAAATCATAGAAACTCTAAATAAAAATATGATTTAATGGAGTATCACTTTCGACCAATAGGTGGCGCAGTTAGCAAATTGATGTGATGTGGTCAGGGTGAGGTGACAATGACACATACAAAGTTTGGTGTCAAAATGTCAAGGCATTGCAATGTTAAACACTTAATAGTCATTTTGGCAGCATGCCTCAAATTTGCTGCTGCGGTATACGAAAACGGTTTCATCTATCGACACGAAATCTATAACTTTTAGTCGGCACGGTCTGGAGATGATACGATTCGATTTTGGTGAAAATCGGAAAAAAACGGTCTAGGAGGAGTTCGAAAAAGTAGGTTTTGACTGAAAATCAAGATGGCGGACAGGAAGTTCGGCCAAATAAGGAAAACCTGGTATCTATGTTCTCAGCTTGACCCAAGGAATCTATTAAGACCAGTGGCATTTCAACAGGCAGATTTATTCAAAAGTTATTAGCCTTTTTGGAAATTTTATTATAACTTTTGACCACAAGGTGGCGCTGTTTCGAAATATTTTTAGTACCTTCAGGGGATGGTGTTGTTGGCACATTCTGAGTTTCTTAATATTACATCAATGCATTTGTTTAGTATAGCATTTTATTTCACAAAACTCTATTGAAGTCAATGGGAATTTCATGTTTTGTTCTATTATAGCGCCACCAAGAGGCTCAGTCCCACAATTTTTTTTATGTGTCCTCAGAGTGAGCCCATACGTATGTGTGTCAATTTTGGTGAAAATATCTCAATTCACTTCAGAGTTATAGACACTTATATGAAAAAACACGTAAAAAATGACTGACACGTGACTTTGTTTGAATTTTACTACCCCTTACTATCAATATTTTCGCATTTGGGCATTAGCGTATAGCCTATCGACCTATGTTTCCAAACTTCTGGCGGTGGTTTCGTCTCGATCGGACAAGCGGTTTCGAAGATATAGCCAAATGTTTTTTTCGCGCTAAATCGCAACGCTACACAAACCGTAAGACGAAACCCAGCATGTTTGGTATCGTTGGACTCGGCAACGATTCAGGAGCTCAAAAAGATGACTCTCGTGAAAATAAGTCGACCACACCCAAAGTTATAAGCATTTGAAAAAAAAAGTTCACCACTAGGTGGCGCTGTTTCGAAACTTCTCAGGCTCTTTCAGGGCATCGTACTGATGACCCATACCGAGTTTCGTAACAATTCGTTCATGCGTTCAGAAAATACAGCATTTTAGCACATAATTCAAAATGGCCGACAGACAAAATGGCCGATCTGGGAAAATTGGATATCAGTCGACTCGGTATGACGCCCTGAATCTAACGAGGCCACTTTTATGATTTTTGAACAAACCGTTCAGGAGTTATGAGCAAAAATAACCATTTTTCATATCTCCGGACCAGTAGGTGGCGCTGCGCCGAAACGCTGCATGTTGCCTCAGGTCATGCTTGTGATGACTTGTACCAAGTTTGGTCTGAATACGATAAAGCGTTGCGGAGATACAGCCTTAAGTTTGTTTTCGCAAGCTCTACGTAAAATTATTTTGCACGTCATTCAAAAACTTTTAAGCGAATCAACTTGAATTCCATAACTTTTTGTCCCCACTGTCTGAAGATGATCTGGTGCAATTTTGGTGAAAATCGGAGCATCGGCCTAGGAGGAGTTCGAAAAAGTAGGTTTTTCTGAAAATTCAAGATGGCGGCCAAATTATTATGACGGAAAATGACGTCATAGGGTGCAATCGAATCGGCATGAGCTCAGGAACAAGGGGAAAAAAGAATTTTGATGATAGGCCTTACAGTTCAAAAGTTATTAGCATAATAAAAGTAAAACTTTGGACAGGTGGTGGCGCTAGAGGGAATGACTTAGAGACACCAAAATTGGTGTACTTAATGTTGGGACTGTCCTCTATCAGAATGTCAAACCAAAACAACTTTCCCGCAAACGGTTCTATGGGCTGCCATAGACGCCCAGTCGGAAGAAGAAGAAGCAGAATAATAATAATAAATATAGCTGCAAGCAGCCATTAAACGGGGCCAAGCAGTAGAAGACGATAAGACATGCCAACATGGCTGAAAGTGTCAGACCAACTGAAAAAATGAGCAATTTAAAGACATTTTAAGAGGAATTTCGGCAAATGGTCGAAAAATCATGCATACAGTAACTTATGAGATGATTTAATGGTTTATCACTTTCGACCAATAGGTGGCGCAGTTATGCACTCGATGTGATGTGGTCAGAGAGAAGTGACAATGACACATACAAAGTTAGTTGTCAATATGTCGTGACATTGCAGATATAAAGCCTTAATAGTCATTTTGGCAGCATGCCTCAACTTTGCTGCTGCGGTATACGAAAACGGTTTTGTCTATCGACACGAAATCCATAACTTTTGGTCGGGACGGTCTGAAGATGATACGATTCGATTTTGGTGAAAATCGGACAAACGGTCTAGGAGGAGTTCGAAAAAGTAGCTTTTGAATGAAAATCAAGATGGTGGACAGGAAGTTCGGCCAAATAAGGAAAACCTGGTATCTATGTTCTCAGCTTGACCGAAGGAATCTATTAAGACCAGTGGCATTTCAACAGGCAGATTTATTCAAAAGTTATTAGCCTTTTTGGAAATTTTGTTATAACTTTTGACCACAAGGTGGCGCTGTTTCGAAATATTTTTAGTAACTTCAGGGGATGGTGTTGTTGGCACATTCTGAGTTTCTTAATATTACATCAATGCATTTGTTTAGTATAGCATTTTATTTCACAAAACTCTATTGAAGTCAATGGGAATTTCATGTTTTGTTCTATTATAGCGCCACCAAGAGGCTCAGTCCCACAATTTTTTTTATGTGTCCTCAGAGTGAGCCCATACGTATGTGTGTCAATTTTGGTGAAAATATCTCAATTCACTTCAGAGTTATAGACATTTATATGAAAAAAACACGTAAAAAATGACTGACACATGACTTTGTTTGAATTTTACGACCCCTTACTATCAATATTTTCGCATTTAGGCATTAGCGTATAGCCTATCGACCTATGTTTCCAAACTTCTGGCGGTGGTTTCGTCTCGATCGGACAAGCGGTTTTGAAGATATAGCCAAATGTTTTTTTCGCGCTATATCGCAACGCTACACAAACCGTAAGACGAAACCCAGCATGTTTGGTATCGTTGGACTCGGCAACGATTCAGGAGCTCAAAAAGATGACTCTCGTGAAAATAAGTCGACCACACCCAAAGTTATAAGCATTAGAAAAAAAAAGTTCACCACTAGGTGGCGCTGTTTCGAAACTTCTCAGGCTCTTTCAGGGCATCGTACTGATGACCCATACCGAGTTTCGTAACAATTCGTTCATGCGTTCAGAAAATACAGCATTTTAGCACATAATTCAAAATGGCCGACAGACAAAATGGCCGATCTGGGAAAATTGGATATCAGTCGACTCGGTATGACGCCCTGAATCTAACGAGGCCACTTTTATGATTTTTGGACAAACCGTTCAGGAGTTATGAGCAAAAATAACCATTTTTTATATCTCCGGACCAGTAGGTGGCGCTGCGCCGAAACGCTGCAGGTAGCCTCAGGTCATGCTTGTGATGACATGTACCAAGTTTGGTCTGAATACGATAAAGCGTTGCGGAGATACAGCCTTAAGTTTGTTTTCGCAAGCGCTACGTAAAATTATTTTGCACGTTATTCAAAAACTTTTAAGCGAATCAACTTGAATTCCATAACTTTTTGTCCCCACTGTCTGAAGATGATCTGGTGCAATTTTGGTGAAAATCGGAGCATCGCTCTAGGAGGAGTTCGAAAAAGTAGGTTTTTCTGAAAATTCAAAATGGCGGAAAAATTTGAATGACGGAAAATGACGTCATAGGGTGCAATCGAATCGTCATGAGCTCAGGAATCAGAGGAAAAAAGAATTTTGTTGATAGGCCTTACGGTTCAAAAGTTATTAGCATTAATGTGAGTGAAACTTTGGACAGGTGGTGGCGCTAGAGGGAATGACTTAGAAACACCAAAATTGGTGTATTTAATGTTGGGACTGTCCTCTATCAGAATGTCAAACCAAAACAACTTTCCCGCAATCGGTTCTATGGGCTGCCATAGACGCTAAGTCGGAAGAAGAAGAAAAAGAATAATAATAATAATAAGAACGGGAACAGATACAATAGGTGCCCGCACCTTCGGTGCTTGGCCCCTAATAATAATAAGAACCGGAACAGATACAATAGGTGCCCGCACCTTCGGTGCTTGGCCCCTAATAATAATAAGAACGGGAACAGATACAATAGGTGCCACCGCACCTTCGGTGCTTGGCCCCTAATAAGAACCGGAACAGATACAATAGGTGCCACCGCACCTTCGGTGCTTGGCCCCTAATAAGAACCGGAACAGATACAATAGATGCCACCGCACCTTCGGTGCTTGGCCCCTAATAAGAACGGGAACAGATACAATAGGTGCCACCGCACCTTCGGTGCTTGGCCCCTAATTATTAGATGGATATGGATGACATGTATAGCTGCATGGGGTAAATATCATTATTCTGTTTAAGATATATTATACAGCTAGACCTATAGTAACGACAAGACATTTCAAAACAATAGCCTATTGACATCATATCCGGGAGATAAGTCAGTAAATTCGAGTAAAATCACAGGCTTCGCTTATCCCATGCAAATGCACTACACGAAATTCAGATGGGGGTGAATAATTTCTGAATCACACGAGGTCCCCAGATAATACTAATCCAGTGCAAAAAGGCTTAAGACAAAAATCTTCAATCTCAAGTTTCAACAATTCATTCAAGAAAGCAGTTTTACCTTCCCGAATGCTAGATTGAACTAAGACCTTCTGAACACTGATGGACTAATGAAAGGACATAAGAACATCTGGTCTTCCTCCTCATCTTGTGAGTCTGCATGTGGGAGTGGGAAAAGTCTGATAAACGAGGAACCAGGTTAGCAGAAAAGAGCAGAACGCTTGGGGTGCCGTCGTCAGCCGGAGCAGCATCATTTGTCAGAATTAGAGTGGTATTAGCTGACATCTCTCCAAGCAGAGAAACACTTGCCACCCCCTCAGAAAGTCATACTAAAGAGCTGCCTTATGCAGTTCTACAACTAACCATAGTTTCACTTTCGCTTTTTTAGCAGGAATAACAGAGGTGTCGGTTAGCGAGAATTACACTGTTGTGTTTTTCTTGGAAGATTTGCCAGGTTTTTGAAGGCAGGATGAAAACAGTGTCAGGCCCCTGTTTATATCTGCATATTATAATGTTAATCTGCTATAATCACATTCATCTGCTCTAACTGTGAGTCACATATGCTTGTGGCTGGTGCCACTTTTTCTAAACAATAATACAATGTCTACAACAAATCTTTCTAAAACGTTTGACGCAGCATATATACATTTATTCAGTCACTCCCAGATGTGCACATGCACTAAATATGTAAAAAATCTACACAGGCATAAATACAAACAGATTTACTCCCATATGGCAATTGGGTTAAATGCTTAAAGAAATTGTATTAAATAATAATAAATAAATAAATAAAAACTGCAGATTGCATTAGCCCATTCTGATTAGATAAGTATAAATGCTGTAGTCTTTAAAATAAATAAAGGCAAAGACAAAAATACACATTTTTTAACAATCTGCAACTTAAGTCAGTGACTTGGTTAATAGTGCAACAAATAAAAAAGTATATGGAACAAATAAAAATAAATAAAAATGAAAAAACTTAAAAATAAGCCGTCCAGTTAGTTCAAAGTAACTGAAAAAAATTTATGTATATAAAACTTATTTCAGATGCCATTTGGCTTGGTATTTTCTTATCAAATGCAATTACATTCAGACAAGTGTGGCTAAAGTGTCCCAAATCAATTTAGAGGGCTACTACAATGTTATATTTTATTTTATTTTTATTCATCCTTTATTTTTACAAGAAGGTCAGATTGAGATTAAATGGAATCTCTTCTTCATTGAGTCCTGGCAAGACCTTTTTTTTCTGTGGTTATGTTGCACAGATATAACAATTTATTGATCTGTTCAAGTCTTATCAGACTGTTCTCTCTATTGGCAATATGCACTCCTAAATGAAACTGCCATTTATTAAACAAATGAAATCAGTATTCATGACTTAAATCATAAATTTGCATAAATTGTAATAACTATCTCTGCAAGCCCTTAAGAGTTGGCCATGTATTACTGTAGGACGTTTTATATCAGTGACAGAGAATTATTTCAATCTGAGAGGTGAAAACTCCTCTTGAACACCCTATTACTTGTATTAGTTATGACAAAAATTACTCTATCCTTCACAGCCTTTTTTCTATTGTCGCATGTGTCATTTCTCTGGCCCCCACTTTTCGTAATTTACTATGGATGAAAATTGTCTTGGGTATATTTTTCATTGATCATCACCAACCTATTTATAATCAACAATTTTATCTAACATCAAAAATAGGAATGAGCCCTGATACACTTACCAGACATTTAAACTAATTTAACCAATTTAAATTCAGTTGAATTATACGTACTGTTTACATATCCAATGCAATTTAGGTTTCTATAGCTTGCTGATCAAGACCAATTCAAAAATTGTTTTATGCATTTACAAATCACACAATTAAAGAAATATTCACCCACAAAATGAAAATTATAAACCTGAATGATTTTCGTTCTTCCATAAAGCAAATCATTGCATGGTGAGAAAAAAAAGGTAACTAACTGTTTAATGATTAAACATTTTATTTTGTGTTCAATGTAAAAAAAAAAAAAAAAAAAAAAAAGTCAGAAGGGTTTGGAACGACATGAGGCTGAGTGAATACTGACAGAATTTTTGTTTTTGGATACAACGTTGACCCTCATTTCCTTGAGAAAATAACTGTATAATTTGCACACTGGAGAGCATGTTTTCAGCTTTTCAAGAACACATCCTCCTGGCTTCCTCCATCCTCAACCTGCTTGATTTCTTTAATATGAGGCCTTTCACTCCCCCGCTGGCTTCCTGACCCTGCTCTTCAGACCTCAAAATGTTCAAGGGCTGTAAAGCAGAAAACACCTTTCATGGCTCATCAGTCCTAATCTTGCTGATAGGGCATTTAAGGGACTGTGAAGACTAATTTCCCTGTTATTGATGGCTAATCTGTAGAAGTGTATACAAGACAAATGTCAGGTGTAAAGGAAGGCATGTGAAGGACAAAAAAACTGAATATTTAATACTATGTTTCTTGATGTTCAGTTATAAATCAGACATTATAAATGCAAATTACAAATATAACACAACAAATATCACATATCTGATATTGTGAGTGAAAGGAATGCAAATGTAGATAAAATAAATATATAATCCAGTATACATAATATAAAAAAACGACCTTCAAGGACATGAAACAAGATCTTCCTTATTACTATAACCACAAAATAGCTGTTGGTGCAAATCGTCTCGGGTTACGACTGTAAACCTTGTTCCCTGAGAAGGGAACGAGACACTGCGTCGATACGACACTTTGGGGAACGCCCTTAGCGTAACACATCTGAAGTATGAATGAAACTAATCCAATCCTGATTGGTGTTGCGTCATGACGTCAAGGCAAGGCAATTTATATAGCACATTTCATACACAATGGTAATTAAAGTACTTTTCATAAAATAAATTAATATAATCAAAAGAAATGAGATTAATTAAAACAGTTTAGAATAAAGAAGAAAGTAAAATACAGTACAAACAGTCGGACGAACAGTGGCACAGTGCTCATTCATTAAATACACACGTAAACAGATGTGTTTTGACATCTGATCTGGAAGCAAGTGCTCCCAGGCAATGGAAGGCGTGGCGGAGGGACTCAGCTTTAAATTTCTGTTTGCTGCTTTGTAATGGCATTTTAGCAGCTGCTCTTTTAATCCGATGAATTTGTCTGGCAGTAACCTTCCTTGTTATGCCTTTATCTGCACGAACCCGTCTGTGCTCTGAATCAGCCACAAATCTTTTCACAGTACGATGATCACGCTTAAGTTTTCATGAAATATCTTTTCATACCTTGCATTTCACTATTTGACACTTTTCCACAGCAGAGAGATCCCTTTTCTTTCCCACAGTGCTTGAAATCTTTGGCCTGCTTAATAACGTGGAACATCCTTCTTAAGTAGTTTTCCTTTAATTGGGCTCACCTGGCAAAACTAATTATCACAGGTGTCTGAGATTGATTTCAGTGATCCAAAGAGCCCGGAGACAAAATACCATCCATGAGTTTGATTGAAAAACAAAATATTTAATGTTTATGACACTTAATTCCAATTTGCATAATAATTTGGAACTGCAGTGTATTTCACAGATCGCGTGTGTCCCTTTTATGGCAGACCCTTAATTTGCGCGCTGCCTTGGCAAACGTGAGATCCGAGCCACAACATTCTGTATTGCAATGCAGACCTTCAATCTATGCGCTGCCTCGGTAAACGCAAGATCCCAGACACATAATCTTTATAGCAGAGACCCATAATCTATGCGCTGCCTCGGCAAACGTGAGATCTGAGCCACTAGATTCTATATTGCAATGCAGACCTTTATTTGAAGTTCTTATGACACAAACAACACCAAATAGGACAGACAGTTTGACACAGAGCGCTTGCTGAAGAGCAATGTTATTTTGGTGCAAATTTATCTGATCCTTGGTAAATCTGCCAAATTAACCAGATGCCAACATGAATAGTTTATTTAGACCATGAACAAACCATGCTGTTTTTTTGTTTTTGTTCTGTGATTATTAAAATATAACGTCCCGGGTTACGTATGTAACCTTAGTTCCCTGAGAGGGAACGAAACGCCGCGTAGTTACGCTGTGGGAACACCCCTGTGTGATTGCGTCGCGAAGCACGTACGTCAGTCCAATGGAAGAGCGAGACATCATAGGCAGGTGACGTAATAGACCAGGAAGCTATAAAGCACCCCTGAAAGAAGATTGCGTCAGCTTCAGATAAGCCTGAAGCAAGTCGATCAGGGCATGCAGGAAGTATGGCAGGCGAACGCAGCATTTCGTTCCCTCTCAGGGGAACTAAGGTTACATATGTAACCCGAGATGTTCCCTATCAAGGGAACTCCCGCTGCGTAGTTACGCTGTGGGAACCCCATACCCACTACGCCATAATGACAAGTGCCCAGTCCTTGCGCACACCAAGAAGCAAGCAACCTAGCCCCAGGAGTGGAGAGGTCTAAGTCATAGAACTTGACAAATGTATATGGCCAGGACCAGCCTGTCGCATCACAAACGTCATGAAGGGAAACTCCCAAAATTAAAGCCGTAGAGGCAGCCATACTCCTCGTAGAATGGACACGGACAGCCAAAGGTGAAGGCTGTCCGACTGTTTCATAAGCAAATGAGATAGCCTCAACTACCCACTTGCTCATAATCTGTTTTGATGCGGGGGCAACCTTTCTTAGTTGAACCGAAGCAGACAAATAACTGCTCTGATCTACACCACAGGGCAGCTCTGTAAACGTAGGCATCCAAAGCCCTAACAGGACATAACAGATTGAGTCTTTCCTGATCTGGGGTATTAAAAGGTGGAGGGCAAAAGGACTGCAACACAATTGGGCCTGCAACATTAGTAAGGACCTTAGGAATGTAACCAGGTCTAGGATGTAGAAATGCTTTCACCATACCAGGTGCAAATTCCAGACATGAAGGAGCAACCGAGAGGGCATGCAAATCTCCAATTCTCTTGATAGAAGAAATAGCAAGAATAAACAAAGTTTTTAGTGTAATTAACTTTTCTGAAACCTCTTCAATTGGCTCGAAGGGAGCCAAGGACAGACCCTCAAGTACAATGACCAAATCCCAAATCCTCTGGGTCCACCACTGTGGGAAGGACCCCTTAAAATCTGGGCGGATGAGAACCGAACTGAATTCTGTAACCATTTTCTATTATATGCAGGACCCACTGAGAAACATTTGGCAGTAGTTTCCACGCTGCCAGAAATTCTACTAAGGGTACCAATCTCTCGAGACTGGCCTCTGGATTTGGGAACAACCAAACTGACAGTTCTACAACCCTCCTCTGAGGATCGTATGGGGACGCTGACACCTCTGTGCCCTGAAGCGGCGAACCGGCAGGGAACAACCGATGTGGCAGCGCTGCGACTCTCCTCAGAGAATCGCTCCCCAGAGGGTGCCATGGTGGAACAATTTGTCGAAACCATCCCTCCCTGGAGGGGACCACCATCAGAAGTCTGACACCATTGGTGTCAGGACTTTTTCTTAGCCCAAGCCTTCTTAGAGACGCCTAATTGGCCTGGCCTGGACTGCGACCGTCACCCAGGTTCCCCCGTTTGTGGAGGAGCCCAAATGGTGACGCTCTGTTTTTGCTTGTACTCTGTGAGGAGCTTGTAGCCGGATGAGACTGCTCAGATTTAATATTTATTTTCCACCCATTTTATTTTATTTTCTCGGGGACATCGAAACTTCAAGGAAGAAACCTCTGGAACGCTGCTTCTTGCTTTTTTGTTTCTTGAAACCTATCAACGACACAATTTATAGTCTCGCCGAACAGACTTGAAGGTGAAAGCGGGGCGTCCAGAAGAACATACCTATCCTTATCTTTTATATCAGACAGATTTAACTAAAGATGACACTCCGTGGCCACCAGGGCTGCCATAGACTGGCCCACTGATTTGGCCGTCTCCTTGGTGGCCCGGAGAGACATGTCTGTTGTGCAACGCAATTCTCGAATTGCGTCTGCGCTGACTTCCTCACGTTCATCAATGTTCTTCAGCAGTTCAGCCTTGTATGCCTGCAGTATAGACATAGTGTGAAGGCATGACGCAACCTGAACTGCTGCCGAATATGCTTTACCCACCAGCGTGGAAGTAAATTTTAAAGGCTTGGTGGGTAACGTCGGGGCTTTTAATGATGATGCTGACTCGGGGGAGAGATAGCTCGCAAACGTCTCTTCCATCGAGGCACCGTCGAATAACCATAATCAGAAATACCTATAACCTTACTGTAGTTGGATGTTTGCGTGTTAAAAACTCTGAATGATGCTGGTTTATTCTACGATCTCGACACCTCAGTGTGGTAAACTCTTCATCTAGAAAAACTATTTTTAACAACGCTTCCTTCAGAATCATCGGCTGGCCAGTCAATATTTAATTTAGCTACAGCACGAGATAAAACCTCCATAACCTCCTCATCACCAGAGGTATGAGCTGGCGAAGACGTTCCCCTGTAACAATACTCGGAACTGGATGGCTGCAGCATTGGTGCCTCTACCCAAGGAGGAGAAATAAAGGAGGGTGCTCCTCCCTGGACAGAGGCACTGGATCCAGCAGGTAAGGGCTGAGATAGGGCGGGGCTATCTCAAACCCCCCTGTTAGATCCATCTGCGAACCCCAAGATGCATGCCGCAGCTGTGCCTCGGCAGCAGCGGGACCCTCACCTCGGGGAGCGCAAACCGAACCATCCTCCTCGAAGAACGCCCGGCGGGAGCGGAGCATCCGCACGGACGTTCTCTTGCAATTCTCACAGTCAGCTCCCTCAAGAACTGATTGGGCATGCTCCACTCCCAAACAAGCAACACAAAGCTGATGTGTGTCCCCACCCGTGTTGAACCGTGGGCAGGGAACAAAACAACGCTTAAAATCTTGCTTGCTCCTGATGATATATATATATATATATATATATATATATATATATATATATATATATATATATATATATATATATATATATATATATATATATATATATTGTGAACTTGACAGACAACAATAAATAGACAAGGACTGAAACAGTGAGCGCTTGCTGAAGGCACAGAAGCTGACGCGATCTGCTTTCAGGGGTGCACTTTATAGCTTCCTGTTCTATGACGTCTCGCTCTTTCATTGGACTGATTATACACGTGATTCAAGACGCAATCACACTAGGGTGTTCCCACAGCGTAACTATGCAGCAGGAGTTCCCTTGATAGGGAACTGAATATACTAGAATATTATACATTAATATATTGAATATTGTTGGGCTAATTAAGTTAAAATAATATTAATAAATATATTAATATTTTTAAATGTATTAAATTAGATACATTTTTAACAAGTTCTGAAAAACTCAACACACCGTTGAAAAAAAAACAGTATACAAAGAAAAATCCAAAGAACTGTATACTATTCATTTTTATTAATATTTTTATCATATAAAATGCACAATTAATTTCTTATTAAAAAATAACAAACAGCAATTTAGCAGCCATAAAGAAGCTTAGTCAACATGGTCCTAGTCCTGAATGATATTTTCTGACTGCTGTAGAATTCAGAAACCCTTGTTATTAGTGACACCAGTGGCCGTTAAGTGAACTGCAGCCAGCAAATTATTGCACATGCTCGCACTTTTGGACATGCAACGTACAAGAGACTAAATATGATTCAAAGCCGATATACTTATGGAGAAGTTCCTTTTCTTTCTTTGCTTAGAAGTAAAAAGAAGAAATACCTTTAAAGCGATATACTGTTAACGAACATCTAGATGTCATACACCCTACTAAGAGCAACATTTAGATGAATATGTAAATATGTGCTTGTGCTTTCCTCTCAATAACAAAATAAAGACATAAAAAATAGCTGTGAGAAAAGAGTAGTTAAAACATTTGATGATAGTGATGCGGATATGTTTGCGCAGATGAGGTAATTAAAATGACACTGTTAGATAACACAAACTACATAGATAGATGTGTTTATTAATTCCTTTTCTTTGCATGACTCATTGACATTACAGTACAGAACGGCTCATTTGGAATTATCCTGAACATAAACTTTCGTGTCATGTGTCATTGAACGGGAGGCTCGCGGGAGTGTGCATAAAAGTCACATCCTTTTGATTTTCCCGGCAAAAACGAGTTCCTCACATAAATATCAGACTACAGGCTTTCATAGACAACCTAGGAAAGGTCTTGTTTTTTAACTTTTGTTACAAGCTGTTTACGAATTGGCAAAAAAATCTATTAATACATGCAAATTCTTACATAATGTAGCCCCTTTAAACTGATACAAACTACTGTGTCATCTGCTTGGGCAGTCAAGTTCCCATCATGCCCCTTTTAGCCTATTGTAAATAAATCCCTGTTTATCAGTACCACCTAGTGCTGTCGCTTCATTGCAATGTTATTGTTATATTTGTGAATGTATGCTTTTGCAGTCCATGTGTTTATTTGCAGATTCTACATGCCCTGCCTGAGAGTCACCCACCGTCAATTTTAATGACCAACCTGTTGTTCTGCTCATTGAGTCTCTCTAAGTGTGTCATAATACATCTCTGCTGGAACTGACCTTGACACAGAGATAATGGACCCACAGCTCACCACAATACTACAGTATATTATTATACAAACAAACACGGAGTGTGCTTAATGCCCCATTTAACTCAAATATGTTTAATAACACTGACAACAAGGTCATGTAAACGCCTTAAACTGTGTTCTTCTATCTATGAAAGGTCATAAATTGTTTAAGTAAAAGCTGATAGGCAAATATATTACCCAGTCTTCTTTATACACTCAAACCCTGGAGTTCAGCTGGCTTATAATTGTTTAATGTTATTTTTAGCATTGTTTATATCCTATTTATTTATTGAAATGTTAGTAGTTTACAATTTCAACTTAGTTAGTTGCCAAGGAACATTTCTAGATTTCAGCTTTATTTCAATTACTAAGATTTTTTCAGAGAATAACCCATGGACTGTAAAAAGGGAAATTTTGGATTTATTTCTTACTCTATATCTCAGAATAGTAACTGTTTTATAATTAAAGGTCAATGCAACATAACTTATCACTATTTTACATTATATTAATTTTATTTCTCACACTTGGGATTTTATATCTAACAATTTGGATTTATATTTTGCAACTGGCATTTTATTTATAGTGACTCACTCACACAATGTCAGGGTTGCTGCAGGTAGCTGAAGACGAGGACAAGGGCTTCAATATAATAGATTTATTAAACAAACTTCAAAACATCCAAAAACAAACGAGAACAAAAGAACAGAACTTGGGCGTCCAGGGTGGAGCTGTGGGACCCTCGGGCGTCCAGGGCGGAGCTGTGGGACCCTCGGGCGTCCAGGGCGGAGCTGTGGGACCCTCGGGCGTCCAGGGCGGAGCTGTGGGACCCTCGGGCGTCCAGGGCGGAGCTGTGGGACCCTCGGGCGTCCAGGGCGGAGCTGTGGGACCCTCGGGCGTCCAGGGCGGAGCTGTGGGACCCTCGGGCGTCCAGGGCGGTGAGAACTCTTCAGGTGGCCACGGTGGTGTAGACCCTTCGGGTGGCCATGGCGGTGAGGACCCTTCGGGTGGCCATGGCGGTGAGGACCTTTCGGGTGGCCATGGCGGTGAGGACCCTTCGGGTGGCCACGGCGGTGAAGACCCTTCGGGTGGCCACGGCGGTGAAGACCCTTCAGGCGGCCGTGGTGGTGAAGACCCTTCGGGTGGCCATGGCGGTGCAGGCTCTTCAGGTGGCCACGGCGGTGAAGACCCTTCAGGTGGCCACGGCGGTGAAGACCCTTCAGGTGGCCACGGCGGTGAAGACCCTTCAGGTGGCCACGGCGGTGAAGACCCTTCAGGTGGCCAGGGCGGTGAAGACCCTTCAGGTGGCCACGGCGGTGAAGACCCTTCAGGTGGCCACGGCGGTGAAGACCCTTCAGGTGGCCACGGCGGTGAAGACCCTTCAGGTGGCCGTGCTGGTGAGGACCCTTCAGGTGGCCACGGCGGTGACATTTTTCCGGGCCTCCGTGGATCTTTGGCCGGCCACGGCGAAGGCGTATAGCCCCCCCCCCAAAATTTTCTTGGGGAGAAGGACAGGTTCAGGAACGGAAACAGACTTGACATCAACGGGCGCTGGGTCAACGGGGTCTGGGTCAACGGGCTCTGGGTCTGGGTCAACGGGCTCTGGCGCTGGGTCAACGGGCTCTGGCGCTGGGTCAACGGGCTCTGGCGCTGGGTCAACGGGCTCTGGCGCTGGGTCAACGGGCTCTGGCGCTGGGTCAACGGGCTCTGGCGCTGGGTCAACGGGCTCTGGCGCTGGGTCAACGGGCTCTGGCACATCATGGGATTCGGAACTGGGCGGGGCCAGCACATCAGGGGTCTCGGAACTGGACGGGGCCAGCACATCAGGGAGCTTGGGGCTGAATTCATGCTCTGGCGGGCAGGCGACAGTCTCTGGCTGGACGGTCTCTGGCTGGACGGTCTCTGGCTGGACGGTCTCTGGCTGGACGGTCTCTGGCTGGACGGTCTCTGGCTGGACGGTCTCTGGCTGGACGGTCTCTGGCTGGACGGTCTCTGGCTGGACGGTCTCTGGCTGGACGGTCTCTGGCTGGACGGTCTCTGGCGGAAGAAGCTCAGGAAGGTCGTCAAAAGGGTCAGGCTCTGGCGGGCATGCAATGGGCTCAGGCTCTGGCGGGCAGGCGACGGGCTCTGGCTGGACGGTCTCCGGGGGTAGCAGCTCAGGAAGGTCGTCATAAGGCTCAGGACATACTGGACTCAGGACCACCAGAACTCGATCACCTCCTCTACTACGACCTCCACGGGTCCCCGTAAACCTTGCCATCCGGGTTCCCACATACCGCAGGCTCATCCTTCAGCTCCTAAAAGGTTTAAGGTCGATCGTTCTGTCAGGGTTGCTGCAGGTAGCTGAAGACGAGGACAAGGGCTTCAATATAATAGATTTATTAAACAAACTTCAAAACATCCAAAAACAAACGAGAACAAAAGAACAGAACTCCAGGACTTCAGGGTTAACATACAACCATACATTGACGCCGATCGACAAACACTGAGGGAAAACACAGGGCTTAAATGAACTGAACCAAACGAGATAATTAACTGAAAACAGGTGCAGAGAATTGAACACAAACGAGGAGCGGGAAAACTAACAGGACTAAACCAAAAATCACACAAGACAGGGGAAAACAAGATCACAAAACAGAACTAAACACACTGAAACGTGACACACAACTGTAATTTTATGTCTTACAATGTATCTTTATATCCCACATTTTGCCTTTTTTTTTCTCTTATTTTAAACTTTGGCTCCCAATGACCTTTTTCGTATTTTAACATGCTTCCATAAAAAAACAGACATACTGCAATCAATGATTTATGTTTATTTATGTTTTTGTTTTCAGGTTTTTTTGGCAAGGAAATGTTTTAGTTATCAGCATTTCTTTCTGCGCATAAAGACACTCAATGTACATGCATCATACATATGTTATATGTACACTCTCACTTTTCCCAACATGGAAACACACGTGCACTGAAGCTTTTTGATCTGTGACACAGCCGGCCTCAGATTCAGCTAGAGATTTCTGCTTCACTGAAATGTCATGATCCTCTTTGCACCGATGAGTGTGTGACCTGTGTTAGCCAGAGGCACCAGCAGGGCCCTGAGAGCCGGCATCCTGACCAGAGCAATGTACACAAAGAAACACTGGGCTGATGCTACCAGCCAAGTGGACGGCTATAGAAGAAGACACATTGAAAAACAACTCTGGGAACAATAATCTGTGTCTTGCACTTTGCCTATTCCAGGTCAAAGATATTCCCATTCTTCCAGACTCACACTACAAGAAAAAAGTCTCATACAGAAGAAAAGTCTTACAAGAGCAGACTGGCATAGTTTGTGCTTCAGCAGTTAAAGACAGTACTTTGTTTATTATTTATTATGATCATGTTCTTGTAGCAGCCGGTGCAGACAGATATCATCATGTGGAAGCATTAGATCACAGCCAAGGACAAACTAAAAGGTCAATTACAGAACAGCCATCTTAAAAATGCATTTTAAATTGACCAGTTCATACTCACATGAAAAAAAATGGGTAACACTTTACAATAAGGTTCATTTATTAGTTAATGTTTTAACTAACATGAATTAAGCATGAGCAATACATTTGTTTCTGTTTTTGTTAATCTTTGTTTACATTAGTTAATAATAATAAAGCTGTTCATTGTTTGTTCATGTTAGTTCACAGTGCATTAACAAGATTTTAATAAAGTATTAGTAAATGTTGAAATTAACATTAACAAAGATTAACAAATGCTGTATAAGTGCAGTTCATCATTATTGTTAAGTAATGTAGTTAACTAATGTTAACTAAATAACCTTATTGTAAAGTGTTACCAAAAAAAGTTTGTTTACATTTACTGCATTTTACAAACGATTTACACATACATGCAGGTAGTGTCAGGTACATTTAACATAAGTCAGGTCAAAAATATGCACTACTGTTCAAAAGTTTGGAGTCTTAAAGATGTTTTCTTTTTCTTTCTTTCTTTTTTCGGGAAGATGTCTCTTACGATCACCAGCACCACCAAAATCGTGTGCACAATATAATAATTTTTTCCCTCGATTAACTAAATTGTGTTCTCGATATAGTGATTCATTCCCCTGATTTACTCGATCGTGTACATGATATAAAAATGTCTTTCCTTCGTTTACTAAATCGTGCGTATAATATAATAATTCGTTCCCTGTTTTACTAAATTGTGCGCACAATATAATAATTAGTTTATAGTTTGTCTGTAACAAAAGTTATGGTTATCTGAAGTCGGCTGATCGCTGTGATTTTCAGAAATGGAATTTTGAGAAAAACAGGTTTAATTAGCAGTAACTATCACGTCCTGCTAGCGGGACGACGGGCACTCTTTTTTTATTGCCTTTTTTCATATCACATATTTTAGTAATCATCATAGATTAGGTATCATTCGAAAGCTTACAAACTCAAAATTCATCCTGTGAAAACCGTTTTGAAATTGGAAGATTGAGAGGCGAGCAAGGTCTTTTAAACGAGCAGCTTCAGACTCTGTTGTTGTCTTGTGCTCCGCATCACACCACACGATAACGCTGGATAAAAATAAATAAATAAAAACTTGCGTGACGTTGTAGTTTACACAGGACTTGCGGGACCTTTATTCTGTTATGTGGTTTATTTTGATAGGCGAAACTGTCTTTGTAGTGTTAAGAGCAAGAGAAGAGTACTAAATGGCCGGGGTTTTTTTGCACCTCCGCTCCGCGCGTGTTCTTAAAGAGAAAGACACGTCTTTTCATCTTGCCACTATAAATCGCTATTTTTCTGCACTAATCTAGTGAATTTGCCCAAGATATATTCAGAGATGATAAACAAGATGTTATAGAATAATAATTTATTGAAAACCCAAATTTGACAATAAACTGACATTCATCTATTTTTAGACTTTACTGAAAATGTACAAGCGCGACATCCGACGGGTTTTCCCAGATCGCATCACATTTAGTTAATCGAGGGAACTAATTATATTGTGCACACGGTTTTCTATTATTTTTCCTGCATGTCATGTGCGGCGCTCCATACATTTCTTAATGTTATCAATGTTGAAAATTGTTGTGTTAATTAATTATTTTGTGGAATGTGTGCAAAGGATTGTGGGTGATTGGAATGAAACACCACTGTGTTTTGCTCGAAGAGGCACAACAGTTCTCTTGTGGATTTGTTTGAAACAATTTTCCTTGCAAAAAATGAGCAAAAACAGACAATATTGACATTATTGTGTCTAAAATGTAACACAATATTTACTTCTTGTTTACTGAACTGAATTTGAATTGGATTTTAACTGCATTTTTATAGGTTTCATCACACAGTAAGTCATTGCCTGGCCGGTATTGAAGGACGGCGGAGCACGGAGCCGACGCGCAGCGGAGCTGATCCGCAGACGTTCCGCAGTTGATGGAAATAAGGGGTTGGTCAGCATTTGCAGCGTGCTTTCAGAAACCCTCCAGCTTCCCCAGCTCCACCTGTATAGATCTACAAATTATTCATGTATGCTGCATGTCGTACTTGCTCACAGCAGCGTGTCTTGTGTGTATTGGCAGTAGGAAGTCCTGTACTTGCTCTGCAGCAGCAATAACATGCCAAACACTCCGAGAGGTGTCATGACAGAAATAAAGGTGACTTGACTAAACTGAAATGTAAGATTATGTACAGGTCTGGGCCAGGGCGGGGTTTGTTAAAAACGTTAATTTAGTTTTTTTAATAATGAATTGCCCTAAAAACACATACATGTGTTAGTATGTATAGTGTTCCACTATAGAGTCCTCAAATGTGTCAGAAGTGCCCCCATAATGTGATGCTCCCTTCAGGGTTAGTTCAAAGAACTGTCAAAAGCATTCAGAACGAGCCAGCTTGAACATTTTTGTCTGCCCTAGTGGAAATCTGATGTGCCCAATCTAATTACAGAGACTCTTTATCTGCTTAGCGGGTGAACTTTCTCTGAACCGCCCCCTTTGCAGTGCCAGAGGTGAAGATTAGCATCGGACCAAGGCTAATACACTTTGGGCTGGTTTTAATGTCAATCCCATTAAGATCACTCCATCTCATGGATACTGCATGTAAAAATTAAGAAATAAAATAGAGAGAATACAAATTAGCTTGTCTCTCTCACAAAATGATTAATTACATTTGTGCCAAGAGGAGCTTACAAAATCCCACAATGAGGGATGCCCACTTTGAGCTTTTGGCATTTTTGATAAAAAGTTGTATGAAGTATTGTTCTGTTTTAAAAACTGTTCCAATCTCTTGCCTTCACATAGTTTGATTCACATGAATGCGTGCCAATGAAGAGGAAATCCTTGTTTTCAACATTGATAATAATGAAAAAAAAATTCTTTCTGAGTAATGATGCTGAAACTTCACCTTTGCCGTCACAGAAATAAAATACATTTTCAAATATTTTCAAATATAAAACAATATTTTAAAATGTAATAATATGTCATAATATTACTGTTGATTAGACTTTTTTTTTTTTTTTTTAAATTAAATTAGTCTTTCTAACCCCAAACATTTGCAGTATGACAGGTGATGGAAATTTACTTTATTCAACTTATTATGTTTAGCCTAACCTGGTTGCCATGAACTTCACCATCTTTCAATTGCACTGTGTGTGTTTTTAAATGACCAAATGCAACCCGACAAACACATCACATCATAATAAACAAGTTACCATGATTACTTCCTCTCAGAGCAACTGAGATGGTCTCTGAATACTAAGACAACTCTCTTTTCAGGCTCCAGAGCTCCCGTCCTGTCATCCCTTACTGCTAGCAGGCAAATTTGGCACATCAGAGCACAACAGAGCATGCAAACATGGGCAGGCGTGCTAGGAATTTTGAGAGACCCCTTCTACAGAGCTGGACAACAGGAAAGCTGCAGTATTCAGACTGTCCAGCTTAACAAGCATGCAGAAGACGCGCAAGAAAAGCTCCTCAGAGGAGCTGGCAATGCTACAAGAGCCTGCAGAGCATCTTAAAGCACAGTGGTGGAAACACACACTCCTGTGAGCTGCATCTGACATTCCAGTCTCTTTTACAACACTTGAGTTCACCAAAGACACACTAATGTCAAACATTTCAAATCGGCTAGTTCGTAAACTGTAACTTTACACTTTGGTTTTATTTGTGCTGTAAATATGCCATGTTTCTAGGATCAAGCTATAGTTCACCTGGATGAGTCAATGCAGATAGCTAAAAGAACCTCTTCAGTTTATATTTTCTGTTTTGAAATTGTGTTGCACAATTTCAAAGTAGTATATTGTAGCTCTACGTTGGTTATGGCTGTTGACATGAATATAAAGTCTGTTTATCTAAGGGACCCACTGGAACTAATGCTTTATGTGCTGTTAACCTTTGGTTCTTGTATTTCTAAGTGATTAAATGAATCTTGTAATGAGAAAAAAAAACATTTTAAAAAACTGAAAATGTACTAGGAAAAACATATGGTTGTGTTCAAAAGTCAACTTCTTTCCCATTTTCACAAATTTCTGGTGCCAGACAGATAAGCATTGAACACAGATGAACACAACAGATGAATGCCCACTTTAGACGTCAATGACACCCATTCGGTGTTCAGAAACGTGGAAAAACAGAAGCTGAAGTATGGCAAAAACATATTGCTATAACATTAAAAGTAAAGCTAAAAACAAAATGATAAAAAGTGTATGGAATTACACATTTAAAAGTATAACAGCTGCCAGATCTGTATGGTTGGATACATTAGTATTAATCTAACAGCCCTAGAATCTCTCCCTAAAACAAATGACAAATATGGCAAATGTATTATTAGACTTTGGTTTGTTTCCAGGCTCATCTGTAAGAAGTCAGTACAAAGATCATTTGTCTACCTTCCTGCTCATTTCATTCTTGGCTATTTGTCCTATGTGCTGAGCCAAGATGATGGAGGAAAACAGATCACAGAATTTCAATACCTTTGATGGTGTATTTTGGTATGAAATCCGACAGCGGACTGCAAACCTCACTGTAAGCTATGATGAAAATCTACCTTGAGACCAAACCTTTCCTCTGTGTCACTGAACTAAAAATAAACTAGAGCATTCAAAAGAACAATGTCAGTGTTTGATAATGTCATCTACTGGTAAATGATATGTTATGTGTAAATTCAATCTAAAACAACTATACTGAATTTAACATATTTGTAAATGTGTGAAATATAATATTATAATTAGTTATACTGTATATATATATATATATATATATATATATATATATATATATATATATATATATATATATATATATATATATATATATATATATATATATATATATAAGATATAAAGTTGGGTCCAAAGGTCTGAGCCCTTTATTAAAAAAAATGATTTTTAATTTACAGTGTTCTAATTTCATAGAAATGTTTAATCGCAAATTATATTATCAATTTAACAATTGACCAAAGGAATGAAAAATGAATTAACATGAATTACAGAATCATAATATAATATAATATAATATAATATGATATAATATATGTATTTATTTTACACTTATTTGTTGTATACAGTTTCAAACTTAAAAATGAATGATTTTGAAATTATTTTGAATATGAAATATATTTTGAAGATGTTCAATGTGTTCTCTGACTTTGGACACCACTGTACAAATATAAAATAAGAATGGCAAGGTAATAGGTTCAATTCCCAGGGATGCATGGTAACATGCAAAACCTTGAATGCATGTTGCTTAGATAGCATCTGCCAATTGCGTAAATGTAAATAAATATAAATATTGCTAAATGTCAATCCTGAAAAAAAAATGCATTTATTTTAAAAATAACTGCTCAACTAATCAACCCTCCTTTTCGTAGAATGTGTGCCAGGTGAGTGTGGGTCCTCATCGCCACCTCTGTTCATATACATGTACTGAATTTGAATCAGGTGAGCTTAAACCATAAATGACAATGAGTGTGATAGCACATTAAGCAATTTATGAAATGACACATAATAAGCTTGTCACATCATTACACCTGGTGACATGCATAATGTCCCATTAATAGCCCTATAATTGATACAACAAGCACGGCGCTAAGCTTTTCCAATCAACTCAAAGCACGCATAGTTCAACTATCAACAAGTCCTTTTAATATTTAGATAGTAATTGAGTAGTTAAAAATAAACATGCCGGTGTGTCAACAGTTCATGAACAACAATTTAAATTGGGGAAGAGAACAGAGAGTGAGAAGGGAGCAAGTCACTTCATCATGTGTTTTGTTATTGGTTTACAGAGAGAATATTACACACCTAGGCTTCTAGCCAGTGTTTTAACACATTTAATGAGCTATGGCACATTTTTTTATAAATGCTTATCTCTATAACTAAATTTTAAGCAAGAAAACACCTCACCTAAAATGTGGAAAATAGTATATTTCCCAAAACTCGCATTACAGTTACTGGTCTGCTATTTATCACCTCAAACGTCCTTAGTTCACAGTAAAGAACATGGAACCAAGGCAAGAAAATGCTAAACTAAAAACACGTCTATATAGTTCCCGAAATTTTAATTTATTCATAAAGAATTTTTAATATGCTGCCATTCTTAATATGGCTTGACGTTCATTACATTGCTTGCAACAACTAAATGGTTCTCATTTGGATATTGAACATATATGTATTTATTTATGATATACCGTATTACTATGCCTCATAATAGTCTGTAAAGAAATTTGTCAGAGATGCACAATATATTGGCACCATATCGGTTATTGGCATATATTAAAAATGTTTAGTAGGCTATCTGTCTTGTGCATGCTCATATTCCCCAATTTTACATTTTGATTCAATTTGCCATTAACGCTCACTTTAAAAACACAAATAAACTCTAAAATACTCCTCATAGCTCTAACCATCGCCAAGAAAACTATCCTCATGAACTGGAAAACTAGAAATAAATTACACATTAACATTTGGAAAAATCTTATTACAGACTTCATTGCAAAGGAATACGCATCTCCCCTTAATGATTACGCATCTGAAACTGACCTCTGCCGTCCAACACTTTCTGACCTCTTACAGCTATGAATTCTTTCTCTGTTTTCAACTCCGACTCCTCCCACCTTCTTAACCAACCCACGAATATTAATGCATTTTAGCTGTTTGAACTTGTTTATGTCATCATTGTTGTTACTATCTTTAATGTTATTGTTAAGATTACTATTTTCACTTTTATTTTTTCATTGTTGTAATTGCTGTTGTTGCTGTCTTTTGCTTTCACCATTGCGGTCACCACTGCCATCATCATTATCATTTATTATTAATATTATTATTATCATTATTATTATAATCATCAATATTGCCATTGTCAATGCTGTATTTGAATTAAGTGTCATTTTCATCACTACTGCAATAATCCCCCCCTTATCTCTTCATGGGTTTTTAATGCACCACAACAGAAAAAAAAAAAAAAAAAAAAAAAAGTATGTATATGGAAAACCTCACAAACACCAGGGCAGGCAAGACAGGCGAGAAGTGGTTTCAACGGGACAGCATCTCTGCCCCAATTTGAGACACTCTCGCACTGTACTCCCTCTTTTAATGCACCTTAGACATTGCACATAACACAAACAAAAAAAAAAAAAACAAAAAAAAAAAAAAATTAGGAAAAGATAGGGACTGCTGAGATGTGGGGGAAGGTTATCTTATATTATCTTATCTTATTATAGCATCTTTTATTTTATACAGGATTGACAATGGCAATTGTTACATAGGAGGAAGGATGGAAATAAAAATCGACCAACACAATATTGGCAATATGGTGGTAGTGGGGAGTGGGGTGGTGATGGTAATGACAATGGTAATAAATAATAAATGGTTACTTTGTTTACGCACACACACACATACACATACCCACACTCACACCCGCTCACATGCACACTTTGATCAAACACTTAAATCACTTTTATGTCACTTCTGGAATTATGGATTTACAAGATTGCTCACTAATGCACTATGTTGGTTTGTATGTATGTCTGACTGTTAAATAAAAAAAAATAAAAAAATAAAAAATAAAAAAAATTTCTTTAAAAACACAAATAACTTAATATCAATCAATATAATAATACATATCCCTTTTTCATACTTTATTTTGTAATGCCTAAATTCACAAGTAGCATTTAAAGGTTAACTTTTGTGGAACGTTACTATATGTTTCTGAGTTCAAATCATGATAGCCTATGAAAATGAGTAATGTATTTCAATGCCAGTTGGATTCGGACCCACACTTCTCACACAAGTTTAAACCTAACGCTAGACCACATCTCAGATGCTCTAAATATCATTTACTTGAATAAGTGATCCAAACGCCCAGCATTTTACCTGTAAAGAAATCTACAGAGTGCATGATGAAGCACCAGTGTGTGTTAAGAATCACAGAGGAAAGTTATGATTAAAAAAAGCACAGTGGGTGGCAATAAATCAACATGTGAGACAGGCTGTCTTTGACTATCTCTGTTAAAGAAGAGAACAGTCGAGCGGGGACGTGATAGATGAAAGGTTTTTTCAGAAAAACATCAGAGCTCAGAGCAGTCGGAGTGGAGAAACATCACAAAAGCTGGCTGTTTGTTAGCTCCTGACTGATGTAATCCATACGAAGCTTCCTAGTCGCAGACAAATGACTGACTTTATTGACAGCTTCTGCAAAAGCCTGTGGGCGGCTTTCTTTACTGTGACAAACAAAATGGTCACACAAAGCTAAAAGAAGAAACGTTCCTTCAAAATCAGAAAGATGATATGTGTGATGGAAAGTGAGGTGACGCTTAAAGGGTTTTCTGCTGTGAGAGGACCTTCTACAAGAAGCATTTCAGAATAATCCGACTCCATTATTTAACAAAATGACCCTTTAAGAAGGTCACATCAAAATAAGATTAAAAAGTTTTTACTCAGCCTTCCAATAACACCGCTTGTGTTGGACCGTCGATAAACTCTGCATTACTCCTAGATTGCATCAGGTTCTGAAAGACTTCTTACAGTATGTGATATCTTACAACTATTGGCCAAAACAGTGAAACGTACTGTACGTGCAACATATAACATGAGATGATGCATGTTGTCTACGGAGAGGAGGGCACTTAAAGGTCTACAGCATTTATGTATGACAAAAAGAAATAATTTAACCTCACAAATCCTGTTACGAACATATCTCACCTCAAAACCAAAAGGAAGACATGAAAAATGTTTATAGAAAATGAAGGAAGTGTTACTGCATTGTTAATTTTTTATGACAATTAAGCACATTTCTACCAGAAAGACTCGGGAGAGAAGATACTGTACAAGTATGTATTTTCTTAACAGCCCAGCAAGCCATATATGCAATAAAGTTCCTTGGCGTAGGCACCGTCCGTAACTCGCGATCCGAGGGTACGGATTCTGCATATCCTGCCTGAAGATGAAGGCAGGGGCGCAGCCGACTCCCCTTGGGGTATTGGTAGGGACCGACCTGGTGGTGGTGGGAAGGATGGAGCGAAGACCGTCTTGGTGGGGAGGATGGTGGTAAGTGAAAGCGTCAGCATCTGCAAACTCAGACGAGCGTAAGTAAGGATCTTTTATACTTCACGTATTAGAGCGCGATTGGGTAGATGAGAAGGTAATAAATGACGTAACAATTGAGTCTTCCTGGCAGAACTTACGCTACGCTTCCATTTCCCTAAATTTTAAAGCAACAAAATGAAATAAAGATTAAATCAAATTAGAATAATATATCTGAGAGAAAGACAAAATATCTGAATGTGAAATGACCATTTACATTATGGTAATGTCAATTTATTTGAGCTTAAACATCATGAAAGTAATGTCAAAAAAACAATGATCCCGAAACAGCCTTTATTTTCTTTGTGCAGAGAATTTATTTTTCTTTTGCTTTTGAGTGAATCCATATTTTCATTACTTTCTCCCTATATTAACATAGACCCCACAATAATTAAGAAATCCAAACAAGAAACTGCATTTTTCACTTATTCACAAAGTTGGACAGGTGTTACTATCCATTAAAAGTTAACAGCTGTGTGATTTTCTTTGTCAAGACTGACAGATGAGTGCAGGATGGGGATTTAGAGTCTGAAAACGTGAGAATCCCAGTCTTCAACAGGGTGCAAGAACATATTAAGTCATGCTGACAAACAGTACCTGAAGATAAACTGTCTCCGTTCTAGTTCTCCTTCAATCGCCCGCCCTCATATATGGAGCAAATAATATGTTGGTTCTCTTACGAGAGGTTCTCTCATATTGCGTAAGCTAGCTTACGCTACGGGAAAGATTAATCTTTTCGGAGATATTGAAGCCAAAAAATTAATTTTGTATCCATTGTCAACGCAGTGCAGCAGCTGCAGACCTTGAGCGGGCTAGCTCATTGGTTGCTCTGCGGCAACTGCTGCAGCCTATAGACAAACTTGAGTGAACTGGCGTCCAATGAGAGGCGCCCGCACCGTCATTGTATCATAGCCCGCCAGAATGGGCATGGCTAGAGTGTTCATAAGCGAAGTTCGTAGGCTGAATCCCTGATTTTCATCTATTCAGTGAAGCTCTTCGCATCTCTGAATTGCAGAAGTCGCGTTGCCATTCGAGGGGCATCTTAGCAAGCTTGGACAGCGCTTGAAGAAGCCGGCCGTCTTCGCCACCTTCAGCCATCCTGCGAGCTACGCCATCCGGCGACGTATCCTTTTTAGAGCAAGCTAGTTCCTCAGCAAACTTCACAAAAGAGCAACGAGCGTCTTTTTAAAGATGCCTCGCACCACCTGCGGCTCATGCCGCGCCCCTCTCAGCGATGGAGACCGCCACCTCATCTGTACTCTCTGCCTGGGACTGGAGCATACAGTCAGGTTTATCAATACACCGTCCTTCCGTTCGGCCTGTCTTTAGCACCCCATACTTTCACGAAGTGCATGGATGCGGTGCTCGCACCCCTGCGGAGTCAGGGCTTGCGAATCCTGAACTATCTGGACGACTGGCTGATTTTGGCACAATCACATATGGAGCTTCTGTCTCACAGAACAGTTCTCCTCAGTCATCTGAACAGCTTGGGTCTTGCAGTAAATTGGACCAAGAGGTTACTACAGCCCAATCAGGCGATTTCCTTCCTTGGAATAGAACTAGACTCCATGGCTATGACGGCTCGCTTATCAACACATCGCACACGCCGTGTTCAGCGACTAGCCGCATCTTTTCAGATGAACAGCCTCACGCCTCTGAAAAAGTTTCAGAGAATGTTAGGTTACATGGCCTCAGCCGCAGCAGTACTCCAGCGGGGTTTACTGTGCATGCGCCCGCTTCAACATTGGCTAAACACCCGCACGTCTCGCTGGGCTTGGGCCACGGGCCGCCAGCCGATCAGAGTGACTCAGACCTGTATCTCAGTTCTGCAGCCCTGGACAGTGGCCGGATGGTATCAGTGGGGAGTGACGATGGGAGCCGTATCTCGCCGAAAAGTCATTTCGACAGACGCGTCCAACACGGATTGGGGCGCGGTCTGCGAGGGCTCATCGTTTTTTTGCCTATGGTCAGTTCAGGAAAAGCTCCTCCACATAAATTGTCTGGAAAATGATAGCGGTCGATTACGCGCTCGTGCGCTTCCTCCCGATCATTCAGGGTCACCACGTCCTGGTCCGCTCGGACAACAGATCTGTGGTATCCTATCTAAACTGTCGGGGGGCGTCAGATCCAGGAACCTCTTCCATCTGACAGAACGCATACTGAGTTGGTCCCAGTGCCATCTGCACTCGCTAAGGGCGACGCACATGCCAGGCCACCTGAACGACGGCCCAGACAGACTGTCCAGAGACAATATTCCCCCAGGGGAATTGTCCCTGCACGCTCACACAGTCCAGAAGTTATGGCACATATTCGGCAGAGCAGAGATAGACCTCTTTGCGTCAGAGGAGAACTCTCACTGCCCAGTATTTTTCTCTAAAAGCAAGGACGTGTTGGCCTAGGACTGGCCCAACCGCCCGCTTTACGCCTTCCCTCCCGTCTCGCTATTGCCACAGGTAATACAGAGGATCAGGGAAACGCGCCACTCGGTGCTCCTCATAGCCCCGCGCTGGGAGAATCAGACATGGTTCCCGGAGCTTACGCAGCTGTCACTGACAGCCCCGTGGCCCATTCCAGTGAGAGCAGATCTCCCCATTCACGATCTGGCATCCCCACCCGGAGCGATGGGCGCTGCACGCGTTGGTGATCAACAACTACCCGTCGCTTTTCCAGAAGCAGTAATAAACACTATCATACACGCTAGAGCCCCTTCCACCAGGGGCCTGTTTCAATAAGGAGGTTCAACCAACTCTGAGTTAAAACTTGAACTCTGAGTTGACTTACCCTGAGATGGGAAACTCTGAGTTTTCGGTTACAGAACAGCTGAAATGAGTAAGTTCAATCAACTCTGAGTTGACTGACTCTGAGTTAAGCGCGTGCACCACAACTATAAAAAGCCATTATCA